>OX326959.1:42514550-42805865 GCA_946800325.1 Luzula sylvatica
CGTTATTTGAACTCCAGAAAGCGTTAAAATCTTGTTTTTAATCGAAAAACAAACTTTCTTAGTGTTTGTGAAATTTGGTGAAAAGTTATGTAGTAAAAGATACGATACAATTGATCTAAAAACACGTTATTTGAACTCCTCAAGGCGCTAAAATCTTGTTTTGAATCGAAAAACTAAATTTCTTAGTGTTTGTGAAATTTGGTGAAAAGTTATGTAGTAAAAGATACGATACAAATGATCTCAAAACACGTTATTTGAACTCCACAAAGCGTTAAAATCATGTTTTGAATCGAAAAACAAACTTTCTTAGTGTTTGTGAAATTTGGTGAAAAGTTATGTAGTAAAAGATACGATACAAATGATCTAAAAACACGTTATTTGAACTCCTCAAAGCGTTAAAATCTTGTTTTGATTCGAAAAACAACCTTACTTAGTGTTTGTGAAATTTGGTGAAAAGTTATGTAGTAAAAGATACGATACAAATGATCTCAAAACACGTTATTTGAACTCCTCAAAGCGTTAAAATCTTGTTTTGAATCGAAAAACAAACTTTCTTAGTGTTTGTGAAATTTGGTGAAAAATTATGTAGTAAAAGATACGATACAAATGATCTCAAAACACGGTATTTGAACTCCACAAAGCGTTAAAATCTTGTTTTGAATCGAAAAACAAACTTTCTTAGTGTTTGTGAAATTTGGTGAAAATTTATGTAGTAAAAGATACGATACAAATGATCTCAAAACACGTTATTTGAACTCCTCAAAGCGTTAAAATCTTGTTTTGAATCGAAAAACAAACTTTCTTAGTGTTTGTGAAATTTGCTGAAAAGTTATGTAGTAAAAGATACGATACAAATGATCTCAAAACACGTTATTTGAACTCCACTAAGCGTTAAAATCTTGTTTTGAATCGAAAAACAAACTTTCTTAGTGTGTGTGAAATTTGGTGAAAATTTATGTAGTAAAAGATACGTTACAAATGATCTCAAAACACGTTATTTGAACTCCTCAAAGCGTTAAAATCTTGTTTTGAATCGAAAAACAAACTTTCTTAGTGTTTGTGAAATTTGGTGAAAAGTTATGTAGTAAAAGATACGATACAAATGATCTCAAAACACGTTATTTGAACTCCTCAAAACGCTAAAATCTTGTTTTGAATCGAAAAATAAACTTACTTAGTGTGTGTGAAATTTGGTGAAAAGTTATGTAGTAAAAGATACGATACAAATGATCTCAAAACACGTTATTTGAACTCCACAAAGCGTTAAAATCTTGTTTTGAATCGAAAAACAAACTTACTTAGTGTTTGTGAAATTTGCTGAAAAGTTATGTAGTAAAAGATACGATACAAATGATCTCAAAACACGTTATTTGAACTCCACAAAGCGTTAAAATCTTGTTTTGAATCGAAAAACAAACTTTCTTAGTGTTTGTGAAATTTGGTGAAAATTTATGTAGTAAAAGATACGATACAAATGATCTCAAAACACGTTATTTGAACTCCTCAAAGCGTTAAAATCTTGTTTTGAATCGAAAAACAAACTTTCTTAGTCTTTGTGAAATTTGGTGAAAAGTTATGTAGTAAAAGATACGATACAAATGATCTCAAAACACGTTATTTGAACTCCACAAAGCGTTAAAATCTTGTTTTGAATCGAAAAACAAACTTTCTTAGTGTTTGTGAAATTTGTTGAAAATTTATGTAGTAAAAGATACGATACAAATGATCTCAAAACACGTTATTTGAACTCCTCAAAGCGTTAAAATCTTGTTTTGAATCGAAAAAAAAAACTTTCTTAGTGTTTGTGAAATTTGGTGAAAAGTTATGTAGTAAAAGATAAGATACAAATGATCTCAAAACACGTTATTTGAACTCCTCAAAACGCTAAAATCTTGTTTCGAATCGAAAAACAAACTTACTAAGTGTTTGTGAAATTTGGTGAAAAGTTATGTAGTAAAAGATACGATACAAATAATCTCAAAACACGTTATTTGAACTCCACAAAGCGTTAAAATCTTATTTTGAATCGAAAAAAAAACTTTCTTAGTGTTTGTGAAATTTGTGGAAAAGTTATGTAGTAAAAGATACGATACAAATGATCTAAAAACACGTTATTTGAACTCCTCAAGGCGCTAAAATCTTGTTTTGAATCGAAAAACAAACTTTCTTAGTGTTTGTGAAATTTGGTGAAAAGTTATGTAGTAAAAGATACGATACAAATGATCTCAAAACACGTTATTTGAACTCCACAAAGCGTTAAAATCTTGTTTTGAATCGAAAAACAAACTTTCTTAGTGTTTGTGAAATTTGGTGAAAATTTATGTAGTAAAAGATACGATACAAATGATCTCAAAACACGTTATTTGAACTCCTCACAGCGTTTAAAATCTTGTTTTGAATCGAAAAAAAAACTTTCTTAGTGTTTGTGAAATTTGGTGAAAAGTTATGTAGTAAAAGATACGATACAAATGATCTCAAAACACATTATTTGAACTCCTCAAAACGCTAAAATCTTGTTTTGAATCG
This sequence comes from Luzula sylvatica, assembly GCA_946800325.1. Classification (NCBI taxonomy): domain Eukaryota; kingdom Viridiplantae; phylum Streptophyta; class Magnoliopsida; order Poales; family Juncaceae; genus Luzula; species Luzula sylvatica. Next base: position 42,517,077 of record OX326959.1, read on the forward strand.
AAAAATAAACTTACTTAGTGTTTGTGAAATTTGGTGAAAAGTTATGTAGTGAAAGATACGATACAAATGATCTCAAAACACGTTATTTGAACTCCAGAAAGCGTTAAAATCTTGTTTTGAATCGAAAAACAAACTTTCTTAGTGTTTGTGAAATTTGGTGAAAATTTATGTAGTAAAAGATACGATACAAATGATCTCAAAACACGTTATTTGAACTCCTCAAAGCGTTAAAATCTTGTTTTGAATCGAAAAACAAACTTTCTTAGTGTTTGTGAAATTTGCTGAAAAGTTATGTAGTAAAAGATACGATACAAATGATCTCAAAACACGTTATTTGAACTCCACTAAGCGTTAAAATCTTGTTTTGAATCGAAAAACAAACTTTCTTAGTGTGTGTGAAATTTGGTGAAAATTTATGTAGTAAAAGATACGTTACAAATGATCTCAAAACACGTTATTTGAACTCCTCCAAGCGTTAAAATCTTGTTTTGAATCGAAAAACAAACTTTCTTAGTGTTTGTGAAATTTGGTGAAAAGTTATGTAGTAAAAGATACGATACAAATGATCTCAAAACACGTTATTTGAACTCCTCAAAACGCTAAAATCTTGTTTTGAATCGAAAAATAAACTTACTTAGTGTGTGTGAAATTTGGTGAAAAGTTATGTAGTAAAAGATACGATACAAATGATCTCAAAACACGTTATTTGAACTCCACAAAGCGTTAAAATCTTGTTTTGAATCGAAAAACAAACCTACTTAGTGTTTGTGAAATTTGCTGAAAAGTTATGTAGTAAAAGATACGATACAAATGATCTCAAAACACGTTATTTGAACTCCACAAAGCGTTAAAATCTTGTTTTGAATCGAAAAACAAACTTTCTTAGTGTTTGTGAAATTTGGTGAAAATTTATGTAGTAAAAGATACGATACAAATGATCTCAAAACACGTTATTTGAACTCCTCAAAGCGTTAAAATCTTGTTTTGAATCGAAAAACAAACTTTCTTAGTGTTTGTGAAATTTGGTGAAAAGTTATGTAGTAAAAGATACGATACAAATGATCTCAAAACACGTTATTTGAACTCCACAAAGCGTTAAAATCTTGTTTTGAATCGAAAAACAAACTTTCTTAGTGTTTGTGAAATTTGTTGAAAATTTATGTAGTAAAAGATACGATACAAATGATTTCAAAACACGTTATTTGAACTCCTCAAAGCGTTAAAATCTTGTTTTGAATCGAAAAAAAAAACTTTCTTAGTGTTTGTGAAATTTGGTGAAAAGTTATGTAGTAAAAGATACGATACAAATGATCTCAAAACACGTTATTTGAACTCCACAAAGCGTTAAAATCTTATTTTGAATCGAAAAACAAACTTTCTTAGTGTTTGTGAAATTTGGGGAAAAGTTATGTAGTAAAAGATACGATACAAATGATCTAAAAACCCGTTATTTGAACTCCTCAAGGCGCTAAAATCTTGTTTTGAATCGAAAAACAAACTTTCTTAGTGTTTGTGAAATTTGGTGAAAAGTTATGTAGTAAAAGATACGATACAAATGATCTCAAAACACGTTATTTGAACTCCACAAAGCGTTAAAATCTTGTTTTGAATCGAAAAACAAACTTTCTTAGTGTTTGTGAAATTTGGTGAAAATTTATGTAGTAAAAGATACGATACAAATGATCTCAAAACACGTTATTTGAACTCCTCAAAGCGTTTAAAATCTTGTTTTGAATCGAAAAAAAAACTTTCTTAGTGTTTGTGAAATTTGGTGAAAAGTTATGTAGTAAAAGATACGATACAAATGATCTCAAAACACATTATTTGAACTCCTCAAAACGCTAAAATCTTGTTTTGAATCGAAAAATAAACTTACTTAGTGTTTGTGAAATTTGGTGAAAAGTTATGTAGTGAAAGATACGATACAAATGATCTCAAAACACGTTATTTGAACTCCAGAAAGCGTTAAAATCTTGTTTTGAATCGAAAAACAAACTTTCTTAGTGTTTGTGAAATTTGGTGAAAAGTTATGTAGTAAAAGATACGATACAAATGATCTAAAAACACGTTATTTGAACTCCTCAAGGCGCTAAAATCTTGTTTTGAATCGAAAAACAAACTTTCTTAGTGTTTGTGAAATTTGGTGAAAAGTTATGTAGTAAAAGATACGATACAAATGATCTCAAAACACGTTATTTGAACTCCACAAAGCGTTAAAATCTTGTTTTGAATCGAAAAACAAACTTTCTTAGTGTTTGTGAAATTTGGTGAAAAGTTATGTAGTAAAAGATACGATACAAATGATCTCAAAACACGTTATTTGAACTCCTCAAGGCGCTAAAATCTTGTTTTGAATCGAAAAACAAACTTTCTTAGTGTTTGTGAAATTTGGTGAAAAGTTATGTAGTAAAAGATACGATACAAATGATCTCAAAACACGTTATTTGAACTCCTCAAAGCGTTAAAATCTTGTTTTGAATCGAAAAACAAACTTTCTTAGTGTTTGTGAAATTTGGTGAAAAGTTATGTAGTAAAAGATACGATACAATTGATCTCAAAACACGTTATTTGAACTCCACAAAGCGTTAAAATCTTGTTTTGAATCGAAAAACAAAATTTCTTAGTGTTTGTGAAATTTGGTGAAAAGTTATGTAGTAAAAGATACGATACAAATGATCTAAAAACACGTTATTTGAACTCCTCAAGGCGCTAAAATCTTGTTTTGAATCGAAAAACAAACTTTCTTAGTGTTTGTGAAATTTGGTGAAAAGTTATGTAGTAAAAGATACGATACAAATTATCTCAAAACACGTTATTTGAACTCCTCAAAGCGTTAAAATCTTGTTTTGAATCGAAAAACAAAATTTCTTAGTGTTTGTGAAATTTGGTGAAAAGTTATGTAGTAAAAGATACGATACAAATGATCTCAAAACACGTTATTTGAACTCCACAAAGCGTTAAAATCTTGTTTTGAATCGAAAAACAAACTTTCTTAGTGTTTGTGAAATTTGGTGAAAATTTATGTAGTAAAAGATACGATACAAATGATCTCAAAACACGTTATTTGAACTCCTCAAAGCGTTTAAAATCTTGTTTTGAATCGAAAAAAAACTTTCTTAGTGTTTGTGAAATTTGGTGAAAAGTTATGTAGTAAAAGATACGATACAAATGATCTCAAAACACGTTATTTGAACTCCTCAAAACGCTAAAATCTTGTTTTGAATCGAAAAATAAACTTACTTAGTGTTTGTGAAATTTGGTGAAATGTTATGTAGTAAAAGATACGATACAAATGATCTCAAAACACGTTATTTGAACTCCAGAAAGCGTTAAAATCTTGTTTTGAATCGAAAAACAAACTTTCTTAGTGTTTGTGAAATTTGGTGAAAAGTTATGTAGTAAAAGATACGATACAAATGATCTAAAAACACGTTATTTGAACTCCTCAAGGCGCTAAAATCTTGTTTTGAATCGAAAAACAAACTTTCTTAGTGTTTGTGAAATTTGGTGAAAAGTTATGTAGTAAAAGATACGATACAAATGATCTCAAAACACGTTATTTGAACTCGACAAAGCGTTAAAATCTTGTTTTGAATCGAAAAACAAACTTTCTTAGTGTTTGTGAAATTTGGTGAAAAGTTATGTAGTAAAAGATACGATACAAATGATCTCAAAACAAGTTATTTGAACTCCACAAAGCGTTAAAATCTTGTTTTGAATCGAAAAACAAACTTTCTTAGTGTGTGTGAAATTTGGTGAAAAGTTATGTAGTAAAAGATACGATACAAATGATCTCAAAACACGTTATTTGAACTCCAGAAAGCGTTAAAATCTTGTTTTTAATCGAAAAACAAACTTTCTTAGTGTTTGTGAAATTTGGTGAAAAGTTATGTAGTAAAAGATACGATACAATTGATCTAAAAACACGTTATTTGAACTCCTCAAGGCGCTAAAATCTTGTTTTGAATCGAAAAACTAAATTTCTTAGTGTTTGTGAAATTTGGTGAAAAGTTATGTAGTAAAAGATACGATACAAATGATCTCAAAACACGTTATTTGAACTCCACAAAGCGTTAAAATCTTGTTTTGAATCGAAAAACAAACTTTCTTAGTGTTTGTGAAATTTGGTGAAAAGTTATGTAGTAAAAGATACGATACAAATGATCTAAAAACACGTTATTTGAACTCCTCAAAGCGTTAAAATCTTGTTTTGATTCGAAAAACAACCTTACTTAGTGTTTGTGAAATTTGGTGAAAAGTTATGTAGTAAAAGATACGATACAAATGATCTCAAAACACGTTATTTGAACTCCTCAAAGCGTTAAAATCTTGTTTTGAATCGAAAAACAAACTTTCTTAGTGTTTGTGAAATTTGGTGAAAAATTATGTAGTAAAAGATACGATACAAATGATCTCAAAACACGGTATTTGAACTCCACAAAGCGTTAAAATCTTGTTTTGAATCGAAAAACAAACTTTCTTAGTGTTTGTGAAATTTGGTGAAAATTTATGTAGTAAAAGATACGATACAAATGATCTCAAAACACGTTATTTGAACTCCTCAAAGCGTTAAAATCTTGTTTTGAATCGAAAAACAAACTTTCTTAGTGTTTGTGAAATTTGCTGAAAAGTTATGTAGTAAAAGATACGATACAAATGATCTCAAAACACGTTATTTGAACTCCACTAAGCGTTAAAATCTTGTTTTGAATCGAAAAACAAACTTTCTTAGTGTGTGTGAAATTTGGTGAAAATTTATGTAGTAAAAGATACGTTACAAATGATCACAAAACACGTTATTTGAACTCCTCAAAGCGTTAAAATCTTGTTTTGAATCGAAAAACAAACTTTCTTAGTGTTTGTGAAATTTGGTGAAAAGTTATGTAGTAAAAGATACGATACAAATGATCTCAAAACATGTTATTTGAACTCCTCAAAACGCTAAAATCTTGTTTTGAATCGAAAAATAAACTTACTTAGTGTGTGTGAAATTTGGTGAAAAGTTATGTAGTAAAAGATACGATACAAATGATCTCAAAACACGTTATTTGAACTCCTCAAGGCGCTAAAATCTTGTTTTGAATCGAAAAACAAACTTTCTTAGTGTTTGTGAAATTTGGTGAAAAGTTATGTAGTAAAAGATACGATACAAATGATCTCAAAACACGTTATTTGAACTCCTCAAAGCGTTAAAATCTTGTTTTGAATCGAAAAACAAACTTTCTTAGTGTTTGTGAAATTTGGTGAAAAGTTATGTAGTAAAAGATACGATACAATTGATCTCAAAACACGTTATTTGAACTCCACAAAGCGTTAAAATCTTGTTTTGAATCGAAAAACAAACTTTCTTAGTGTTTGTGAAATTTGGTGAAAAGTTATGTAGTAAAAGATACGATACAAATGATCTAAAAACACGTTATTTGAACTCCTCAAGGCGCTAAAATCTTGTTTTGAATCGAAAAACAAACTTTCTTAGTGTTTGTGAAATTTGGTGAAAAGTTATGTAGTAAAAGATACGATACAAATTATCTCAAAACACGTTATTTGAACTCCTCAAAGCGTTAAAATCTTGTTTTGAATCGAAAAACAAAATTTCTTAGTGTTTGTGAAATTTGGTGAAAAGTTATGTAGTAAAAGATACGATACAAATGATCTCAAAACACGTTATTTGAACTCCACAAAGCGTTAAAATCTTGTTTTGAATCGAAAAACAAACTTTCTTAGTGTTTGTGAAATTTGGTGAAAATTTATGTAGTAAAAGATACGATACAAATGATCTCAAAACACGTTATTTGAACTCCTCAAAGCGTTTAAAATCTTGTTTTGAATCGAAAAAAAACTTTCTTAGTGTTTGTGAAATTTGGTGAAAAGTTATGTAGTAAAAGATACGATACAAATGATCTCAAAACACGTTATTTGAACTCCTCAAAACGCTAAAATCTTGTTTTGAATCGAAAAATAAACTTACTTAGTGTTTGTGAAATTTGGTGAAATGTTATGTAGTAAAAGATACGATACAAATGATCTCAAAACACGTTATTTGAACTCCAGAAAGCGTTAAAATCTTGTTTTGAATCGAAAAACAAACTTTCTTAGTGTTTGTGAAATTTGGTGAAAAGTTATGTAGTAAAAGATACGATACAAATGATCTAAAAACACGTTATTTGAACTCCTCAAGGCGCTAAAATCTTGTTTTGAATCGAAAAACAAACTTTCTTAGTGTTTGTGAAATTTGGTGAAAAGTTATGTAGTAAAAGATACGATACAAATGATCTCAAAACACGTTATTTGAACTCGACAAAGCGTTAAAATCTTGTTTTGAATCGAAAAACAAACTTTCTTAGTGTTTGTGAAATTTGGTGAAAAGTTATGTAGTAAAAGATACGATACAAATGATCTCAAAACAAGTTATTTGAACTCCACAAAGCGTTAAAATCTTGTTTTGAATCGAAAAACAAACTTTCTTAGTGTGTGTGAAATTTGGTGAAAAGTTATGTAGTAAAAGATACGATACAAATGATCTCAAAACACGTCATTTGAACTCCAGAAAGCGTTAAAATCTTGTTTTTAATCGAAAAACAAACTTTCTTAGTGTTTGTGAAATTTGGTGAAAAGTTATGTAGTAAAAGATACGATACAATTGATCTAAAAACACGTTATTTGAACTCCTCAAGGCGCTAAAATCTTGTTTTGAATCGAAAAACTAAATTTCTTAGTGTTTGTGAAATTTGGTGAAAAGTTATGTAGTAAAAGATACGATACAAATGATCTCAAAACACGTTATTTGAACTCCACAAAGCGTTAAAATCTTGTTTTGAATCGAAAAACAAACTTTCTTAGTGTTTGTGAAATTTGGTGAAAAGTTATGTAGTAAAAGATACGATACAAATGATCTAAAAACACGTTATTTGAACTCCTCAAAGCGTTAAAATCTTGTTTTGATTCGAAAAACAACCTTACTTAGTGTTTGTGAAATTTGGTGAAAAGTTATGTAGTAAAAGATACGATACAAATGATCTCAAAACACGTTATTTGAACTCCTCAAAGCGTTAAAATCTTGTTTTGAATCGAAAAACAAACTTTCTTAGTGTTTGTGAAATTTGGTGAAAAATTATGTAGTAAAAGATACGATACAAATGATCTCAAAACACGGTATTTGAACTCCACAAAGCGTTAAAATCTTGTTTTGAATCGAAAAACAAACTTTCTTAGTGTTTGTGAAATTTGGTGAAAATTTATGTAGTAAAAGATACGATACAAATGATCTCAAAACACGTTATTTGAACTCCTCAAAGCGTTAAAATCTTGTTTTGAATCGAAAAACAAACTTTCTTAGTGTTTGTGAAATTTGCTGAAAAGTTATGTAGTAAAAGATACGATACAAATGATCTCAAAACACGTTATTTGAACTCCACTAAGCGTTAAAATCTTGTTTTGAATCGAAAAACAAACTTTCTTAGTGTGTGTGAAATTTGGTGAAAATTTATGTAGTAAAAGATACGTTACAAATGATCTCAAAACACGTTATTTGAACTCCTCAAAGCGTTAAAATCTTGTTTTGAATCGAAAAACAAACTTTCTTAGTGTTTGTGAAATTTGGTGAAAAGTTATGTAGTAAAAGATACGATACAAATGATCTCAAAACACGTTATTTGAACTCCTCAAAACGCTAAAATCTTGTTTTGAATCGAAAAATAAACTTACTTAGTGTGTGTGAAATTTGGTGAAAAGTTATGTAGTAAAAGATACGATACAAATGATCTCAAAACACGTTATTTGAACTCCACAAAGCGTTAAAATCTTGTTTTGAATCGAAAAACAAACTTACTTAGTGTTTGTGAAATTTGCTGAAAAGTTATGTAGTAAAAGATACGATACAAATGATCTCAAAACACGTTATTTGAACTCCACAAAGCGTTAAAATCTTGTTTTGAATCGAAAAACAAACTTTCTTAGTGTTTGTGAAATTTGGTGAAAATTTATGTAGTAAAAGATACGATACAAATGATCTCAAAACACGTTATTTGAACTCCTCAAAGCGTTAAAATCTTGTTTTGAATCGAAAAACAAACTTTCTTAGTCTTTGTGAAATTTGGTGAAAAGTTATGTAGTAAAAGATACGATACAAATGATCTCAAAACACGTTATTTGAACTCCACAAAGCGTTAAAATCTTGTTTTGAATCGAAAAACAAACTTTCTTAGTGTTTGTGAAATTTGTTGAAAATTTATGTAGTAAAAGATACGATACAAATGATCTCAAAACACGTTATTTGAACTCCTCAAAGCGTTAAAATCTTGTTTTGAATCGAAAAAAAAAACTTTCTTAGTGTTTGTGAAATTTGGTGAAAAGTTATGTAGTAAAAGATAAGATACAAATGATCTCAAAACACGTTATTTGAACTCCTCAAAACGCTAAAATCTTGTTTCGAATCGAAAAACAAACTTACTAAGTGTTTGTGAAATTTGGTGAAAAGTTATGTAGTAAAAGATACGATACAAATAATCTCAAAACACGTTATTTGAACTCCACAAAGCGTTAAAATCTTATTTTGAATCGAAAAAAAAACTTTCTTAGTGTTTGTGAAATTTGTGGAAAAGTTATGTAGTAAAAGATACGATACAAATGATCTAAAAACACGTTATTTGAACTCCTCAAGGCGCTAAAATCTTGTTTTGAATCGAAAAACAAACTTTCTTAGTGTTTGTGAAATTTGGTGAAAAGTTATGTAGTAAAAGATACGATACAAATGATCTCAAAACACGTTATTTGAACTCCACAAAGCGTTAAAATCTTGTTTTGAATCGAAAAACAAACTTTCTTAGTGTTTGTGAAATTTGGTGAAAATTTATGTAGTAAAAGATACGATACAAATGATCTCAAAACACGTTATTTGAACTCCTCACAGCGTTTAAAATCTTGTTTTGAATCGAAAAAAAAACTTTCTTAGTGTTTGTGAAATTTGGTGAAAAGTTATGTAGTAAAAGATACGATACAAATGATCTCAAAACACATTATTTGAACTCCTCAAAACGCTAAAATCTTGTTTTGAATCGAAAAATAAACTTACTTAGTGTTTGTGAAATTTGGTGAAAAGTTATGTAGTAAAAGATACGATACAAATGATCTCAAAACACGTTATTTGAACTCCAGAAAGCGTTAAAATCTTGTTTTGAATCGAAAAACAAACTTTCTTAGTGTTTGTGAAATTTGGTGAAAAGTTATGTAGTAAAAGATACGATACAAATGATCTAAAAACACGTTATTTGAACTCCTCAAGGCCCTAAAATCTTGTTTTGAATTGATGAGCGGGTTTTTGTGGTGTAAAATATCGTTGTGGTAAAAACCCCGAACAATCAACAAAATTTGTAATCTAAGTTTGTACAGTGGCAAATGTATAGATTCGTTCCACGGGGAGCAATTGCGTCAAAATTTGGATCGAAATGGATGAGAAATAACGAAGAAAATTTACAGAAGATAGTCCGTTACAACGGAAGTGGGTTCCGTTACAACGGACTTGAGTGAAATTTCTGCGCTAAGTGTGAGATGAACGTCCGTTACAACGGATGAAACTCCGTTTTAACGCACTATACTTGTCCGTTATAACGAACAGTGGTTGCGTTGCAACGGATTGGTTAATCCGTTACAACGGACCCTTATGTCTGTTATAACGCACTTGTATTGAGCCTCTTGCGTGAAAATCCTCACTAGTCCGTTACAACGGACATGTATGTGCGTTACAACGGAAGTATAACCAACTGAAAATTAAAGGACCAACCGTCCAGTCCGTTGTAACGCAAATTGTGTCCGTTATAACGGAAGTAGTTCTGGAATTAAGTTTGAGATTTGAATTGGGAGCAGTTTGATGGTTTGTTTTGGGATTGAATTAATGGAAATTTGAACTAAGTTTAAGGCAGAAATTGAGAGCAAAAGATCAAGTAAAAGAACAAGTTTAGAACAAAGATTCAATTCAATTAACAAGGATTCATTCAAGCAAACAAAGGATTCAAGCAAGAACAAGATTTACACAAATCCAAGTAATTTTATGCTACAAGAAATGCAAGAAAGGAAGGAAAACACCTAGAGAGATGAAGAGAGCTCCGAGTCTCGTCTTGAGTGCCTTCCTTGTTGTTCGAGTTGCTAGAGAGCTAGTCAATGCGCCCAACAATTTCCTTTCGTACCGATCCACCCGTCAATAGAAGTGAGCTTCGTACCGGTTGGGTGGGCTCAAGATGTGCAAAGGTTGATTGAAAAGAAGCTTCCAACCAATCACGCCGAGAAAGCTCGACTCTTCGCTTGTGAAAGTTCGAATGAAATAAGTTTCACCCTAATTCCACACTTTTCCTTAGTCGAAGTGTAAACCGATTCACCGAATGAAGTGAGCTTCTATTCGGTGACCGATCTTAGAAAAATTATCGTTCGTAGTTGCAATTCTTGCGCGTTCTTGAAAGTTTCTTGGACTTGCTTAAACGGGAGAGAGAGAGAGAGAGAGAGAGAGAGAGAGAGAGAGAGAGAGAGAGAGAGAGAGAGAGAGAGAGAGAGAGAATGGACGTAAAAAGAGCGTACCAAACTCGTGGCCCTTGTGGTCATATTTATAGCACTCATGGAGTCTTCTTATTGGCCACGAGTTGGTGGAGAGGATTGGGGGTAAGGAAGTAATTCCCACCAAAGGTAGGTGGGCAGGATAAGGGCTAAGGGTTGAGTGGTTTTCGTGTAAACTTTTGTGTAAGTTTTCATCATGATAATTGTTTGCCTCCCGTCTCATTCATGTACCGAATATATCGATGTAATATATCGTTTTTACTCCTCTTGACGTGTTGGAGACAACTACACTCTCCAAATTCCCAGAAATTCCTTCTAATTCCTGTGATTAAGCAGTAAAACACACTTAGTGAAGAAATATTCATGTTATCTCAAATATGATTAATAAAGTATATAGAATTGTTCTTCACAAGGGCTAAAACCCCTAAATTAAGCATTAAATTTGTGCCTTATTTGCCTCACATCAAATACCCCCACACTTAAATCTTTGATCGTCCTCGATCAATTAGAGTATAAAAGTCAAACATAAGAGAGAATTGCATAAGATTTTGTTGAAGTTATATTGTTGGTTCAAAAACTAATTTCACGAATCAAATGGTTCACTCTCATTTCATCAAGTTCAATAGTTATTTAGAATGATATTGGTCTTTTCATTATTAGATCTCCAAATTAGTTCGAAATTTCATAAGAGTTTTTCATGACACTCGATCTCAAGCGGTAAGAGCGATTTAAACGTTTTTACTTCGAATTGCTTTACTCCACAATCTCAAAAGGACTCAATTCGAAGGCTATTATCGGGCCAAAATTTCCCGTTTTGCTAGATGATCTTAAATGCAAGTTATTCATTTTAAAACACGTTTGGTACAATGGTACAAGGTTCATACACGTTTTCGATCAATTTTCCCGCTCATTCGTTTTCCTTTCTCTCTTTGGAAGTCTTTAACCGAAAGCCCCACTACACCGAAATGCAATGAGGTTACTCTCGGTGTTGTATTTTGACCTTCATCTTTTCTCACTCTTTTTTTTATATGAAGTCTTTAACCGAAAGCCCCACTACACCGAAATGCAATGAGGTTACTCTCGGTGTTGTCTTTTGACCTTCATTTTATTTTATTTTTTTTTTATTTTTTTTTTTTTTTTTTTTAAACAAACGGGTATAATTGATCTACTAACGGGTCCCCACAAACGGTCATTTCATAGTGCAATTGGTCATGTTTTAAATCTAGCAAAACGTACTTTAACGGCCACGCTAAGAACCTTACTCATAAGTCAATTATCAATTACGGGTTCGAAAATCGAGTTAAAACGTATCGCATGAACCGCGCATCGATCAAGTGTTTCAAACTCGTGAAATTTGAAACAATAGGGCTGGAATCCCCGAATAGATCTCTTCAAAATCATAACCAAATCCTCTAAAATATTTTGCAAACTTTCAATTTTGAGAGCGAAATTCAGAGTTAAATGAACATTCGTTTAAAAACCAACAATTTTAATTCACTGAAGTGGAGAAAAATCTTTTTATGCATTTATTGCTTGACTTATTTATCATTGATGCTCCGGGTTCAAAAATAATGTTAAATATTCGAAAATTTTAATTAAAAGAGAAAACTTGCCAGTAACTATTCCGTTACAACGCAGTATAATGTCCGTTACAACGTACTAACTGCGTTATAACGGAGAACTATTCGTAGCTTAGTTTGAAAATTCTGAGTATGTCCGTTGCAACGGACATTGAGGTCCGTTACAACGCACATAGTTCTGGAAAATTTTGGGAATTTACCGTTGCAACGCAATTTACTGTGTTTTTTATGTCCGTTGCAACGCTATTTTTGGTCCGTTGTAACGCAATTGTATTCCGTCGTAACGGAGTACTAGCCGTAGAATGAGAATTGAATTTAGAGGGCTCTCCGTTACAACGCAATACTATTCCGTTACAACGGAACTCTTGGCGCCAGTCAAAATTTTAAATTTCTGTACAGTCCGTTACAACGGACATTGAGGTCCGTTACAACGGAGTTGCTGGACAGATCAAAAATTTTCACTTTTCCCTGATTTTTAAATTTTTAATTGGGCTCATACAGGTCAAAGATTGTATGTTACCCCCCCACACTTAGAGATTACTTGTCCTCAAGTATAACAAATCGAAAATTCCTAAAAGAGGGATAATAGAGAGATACAACCTTTGATGCGTGGGCGTGCCTCCCTCGCTAGCGCTCTTGTTTAACGTCTTGAGCTCGACTTGGCCGAGCTCATCATTGGGAGGTGTCGTCGGGTTCTAGAGCTTGCTCCTCCATCCACCCGGTTTCGAAGTTTGCATGGTAATGCTTGAGTCGATGGCCGTTTACCTTGAACGTTTTGTTCGTTTCCTCGCTTCGAATTTCGACAACCCCAAATGTAGTCACATTGGTGACCACAAAAGGGCCGATCCATCGGGACCGAAGTTTCCCGGGGAAAAGTTTGAGACGAGAGTTGAATAACAACACTCTTTCCCCCTCATGAAAATCTTTCTTTTGAATCATTCGGTCATGAAATCTTTTGGCCCTTGCCTTGCACAAACTCGAATTGTCGTAGGCCTCTTGCCGGAATTCGTCTAGCTCGAGTAATTGAAGCTTACGTGCCGATGCGTCCTTCGGGTAGTCGAGGACAAATTGCTTGATCGCCCAAAAGGCCTTGTGCTCTAACTCGACCGGTAAATGGCACGCCTTTCCGTACACGAGTTTGAAAGGAGTCATACCTATTGGCGTTTTGAAAGCGGTACGGTACGCCCAAAGTGCGTCGCCGAGTCGAGTACTCCAATCCTTTCGTGTCGGGTTCACCACCTTCTCCAAAATAGACTTTATTTCTCGATTCGAAACCTCCGCTTGGCCGTTTGTTTGAGGATGATACGCGGTTGAGGTTCGATGGCTCACATGGTATTTCTCGAGGAGGCTTTGGAGATATCGATTGCAAAAATGAGAGCCTCGATCGCTTATAAGAACTCTTGGTATACCGAATCGTTGAAAGATGCTTTTCTTCAAGAAGTCCACCACCGTTTTCGAATCCGCATGCTTGGTTGGTACCGCCTCCACCCATTTTGTCACGTAATCTACACACAACAAGATGTAAGTGTAGCCAAAAGACGATGGAAACGGGCCCATGAAATCAATGCCCCAAACATCGAATGGTTCACACACATAGATTGAATTGAGGGGCATTTGATTTCTACGGCTCAAGTTCCCCGTCTTTTGGCAATTTCCACAACCTTTCACAAAGTTCGCAACGTCTTTATGCAAGGTTGGCCAATAAAATCCACATTCTTGTACCTTGTGTGTGGTACGTGCGATACCGAAATGTCCACCACATTGTAATGTATGACAAAAAGAAAGGATAGATTGTACCTCATTTTGGTGGACGCATTTTCGAATTACTTGGTCGGTGCAAATTCGAAATAAGATCGGGTCTTCCCAAATGTAGAATCGAGCGTTGCTTTTCATTTTATCGCGTTGTGCCTTGGAGAAGCTCGGGGGAAAATTCTTCGTGACGATGTAGTTGGCTAGGTCGGCGTACCATGGCGCTTCGACTTGGGCCGCGAGAACGTGTTCCTCGGGGAATTCCTCGCGAATCGGAACGAGGTCTTCAATCTTCAATGGGAGCCGACTCAAATGATCCGCCACGAGATTCTCGCATCCCTTTTTGTCCTTGATCTCGAGGTCGAATTCTTGAAGCAAAAGGATCCATCGGAGCAATCTCGGTTTGCATTCCTTCTTCTTCATCAAGTGTCTCAACGCTCCGTGATCCGAGAAGACTATCACTTTCGTACCTAAAAGATAAGAACGAAATTTCTCCAATGCAAACACAATTGCGAGGAGTTCCTTTTCGGTGGTGGTGTAGTTTCGTTGGGCATTGTCGAGAGACTTTGAGGCGTAGGCGATGACGTGAGGGTCTTTTCCTTCTCTTTGGCCAAGTACCGCCCCCACACTCGTGTCACTAGCGTCGCACATTATTTCGAATGGTAGCTCCCAATTTGGCGACTTGATGATAGGCGCGGAGCAAAGCTTTTCCTTGAGATTGTCGAAAGCCTCCTTGCACTTTGCATTGAACTCGAATTTTGCATCTTTTTGGAGAAGTTGGCACATCGGTTGCGAGGTTTTCGAGAAGTCTTTGATGAAGCGCCTATAGAATCCCGCATGGCCGAGAAAGGATCGCACGTCTTTCACCGTCCTTGGATACGGAAGCGTCTTGATTACGTCGATTTTCGCCTTGTCGACTTCCATTCCTTTCTCCGAGATTAAATGACCTAAAACAATTCCTTCGCTCACCATGAAGTGGCATTTCTCAAAATTCAAAACAAGGTTAGCTTCGATGCACTTTTCGAGTATTTGTGACAAGTGGCTTAGACATGATTCGAATGAGTCACCAAATACCGAAAAGTCATCCATAAAAACTTCTATAAATTTGGAAATATAATCGGAGAAAATAGAAAGCATACACCTTTGGAAAGTACCCGGAGCATTGCATAGCCCGAATGGCATGCGTCGGTACGCGAAGGTACCAAACGGGCACGTGAATGTGGTCTTCTCTTGATCTTCGGGTGCGACCGGTATTTGGAAATAGCCCGAAAATCCATCGAGGAAGCAATAGAACGGATTTCCCGCGAGTCTTTCTATCATTTGATCGATGAATGGAAGTGGGAAGTGGTCCTTTTTCGTCGCCTTATTGAGTTTTCGGTAATCGATGCAAACTCGCCACCCGTTTTGAACTCGAGTCGGTACTTGATCGCCTTCATCGTTCTCAACTATCGTCATCCCCGTTTTCTTCGGTACCACGTGTATGGGCGAGACCCATTTCGAGTCGGCAATGGGATAGATTATCCCCGCATCTAACAATTTGATCACCTCCTTTTTTACTACTTCCATCATGGGTGGATTGAGCCGTCTTTGAGGTTCGCGTGATGGTTTTGCTCCGTCTTCGAGAAGGATTCGGTGTGTGCACATGGAGGGGGAGATGCCCGGAATGTCGGAGAGTGTCCACCCGAAAGCCTTCTTATTCCTTTTTAGCATTTCGATGAGTTTTTCTTCTTGCTCCTTTGCTAGGTTCGAGGCGATTATTACCGGCAAAGTTTCCGCTTCATCGAGAAAAGCATACTTTAGTCCAATAGGTAATTTTTTCAATTCTAACCTTGGAGCTTGTTCGATTGAAGGTGGAGCTCTTTGCATCGGGATTTCGAGGTCTCTTAGAAAGAGTGCTTGATCTATGCTTCGTTCTTCTTCCAACTCCGATTCGATTTCGAATGTAGGATTGTCACATCCTTCAAATTCTTCGAACAAAGGGTTTGAGCTCCATTGAAAGTTTTCGAATGAGCTATCCATGACTTCTTGTACACAATCGTCGACCACGTCCATAGCACTTAAGTTGAGTGTACCTACAATGGGTTCCTTTAGTTTGTCAAAAATATTGAATTTGATTACCTCATCATCGAACTCCATCGTGAGCTCTCCCGCGTGTACATCGATCTTTGTGCGCGCCGTCTTCAAAAATGGCCGTCCAAGGAGAATCGGGGTTGAATCGTTACTCCCCTCATTCATGTCCAACACGTAGAAATCCGCGGGGAAGTAAAGTCCATTCACCGTCACGATCACATCTTCGACTACTCCCACCGGCTTCGTCGTAGATCTATCGGCCAATTGAATTACTACTTGTGTATCGTCGAGAGGGCCGAGATCTAGGGTTTTGAAAACCGAGAAGGGCATTACATTGATGGATGCGCCTAAATCGAGCATGCATTTGGGTAACTCGTGTTGCCCAATTTTGCAAGGGATAGCGAACATCCCCGGATCTTTGTGCTTTTGGGGGAGTCTCAAAATCGCCGAAACACTCTCCCCCACACTAATCAACTCATCTCCTTTCGTCTTTCTTTTGTTCGTGCACAATGCCTTGAGATATTTTGCCAAACGAGGCACTTCTTTGATTGCTTCGAGTAGAGGAATGTTTACCTCCACCTTCTTTAAGATGGCAAGCACGTCGTTGTTCGATTCGATTGGCTTTGGGAGACGACTCGGGAAAGGTGGCTTGACTTGAGTCGATTTTGTTTCTAGTTCTTGAGTTGGTAACGTCGCGGCTTGAGTCGGACTCTTCTTCGGTATCGGTACCTCGAGCTCCTTTTCTTCTTGTACCTCCTTGCTCTTCGAACTTTCTCCCACCTCTTTACCGCTTCGGAGCGATATTGCGTTCACATGCCTTTGCTCGGAAGGGGCCAAAGATTGAGATTGGAGTCGAGATGTACCTTGGGATTCGATTATGTTTACTCGAGTGGCAATTTGATTGATTTGAGTCTCCAAGTTGCCCACATGGCGATTCGTGTTCGAAACTTCTTGCCTTACACTTGAGATCTCTTGCTTCAATTCTTGCTTAAATTCTTGCTTCATCGTTTCCATGTTTTTATTGATACCTTGCAACATTTCCATTATCGTTTTCATGTCTTGATTTGGTTCTTGTGTTTGGGTTGGTTTATGAATCGCTTGAGTCGCATTTGGGTGTTGGTACGTGGCTGGTTTTGCGACCGCTTGTCGGTAAGGATCGGGTTGAGCATTGTTTGGATTCGACCAACTAAAGTTAGGATGGTTGCGGAGATTCGGATTATACGAATTTGAAGCGTCAAATTTCTTGTAAACGGCATTTGCATCTTCGATCACACTCGGGCATTCATCGGTGTGGTGGGTATTTGCGAGGCAAACCCCACATTTTTTCGTTTCCTCCTTGCCCAAAGCCTTCATGATGATCTCGAGCTTGTCGTTAAGCATGTCGACATTGAGGTCGCTACACGCGTTAACTCGGTATTCGACGTTCCTTCTTGATTGAGAATTGGTTGCCATCACTTCGAGTAGCTTCTTAATTTCTTCGAGGTCTTTGTTCGCGATACTTCCCCCCGCGGATGCGTTGAGGAATTGGTTCTCCGAGTATCCTAGCCCGTTAATGAATTGTTCGTAGAGGAATTGGACCGCGACATTGTGGCTTGGGCATTCTTCCTTCAAACGCATGAATCGATCGTAGTATTCGTGGAATGTTTCGTTCGGTTTTTGCGTTATTGCCAAAAGTTCTCGCCTTATAGCCGCCAATCGAGAGGCCGAAAAGTACCTCTCCTTGAAGAGGGTTGCTACTTCGTTGAATGCGAGAGGGCCTCTAAGCGCGTAGAACCAATCTTTCGGTCCTTCACCTAATGAGTAAGGAAAAAGAAGAAGAAGAATGTCACTAAAAGCTTCATAATTCGAATATATGTTTAGTTGAATCTTGAAATCTTTTAAGTGTTTATGAGGGTTTTCCGTGGCTTTTCCATGAAAAATAGGCAATGAGCCTATAATGCTCGGATCCGCTTTGAAATTCGGAATATTGGGCTTAATAAAATTATAATTATCCTCCACATTTCCAGGTGCTACTAATTCTCTCAAGGTTTTTGGCCTTGGAGCTCTTGTTTCATCACCCATATTTGAATTTAAATGAGTAGAGAAAGAAGAAAAAGTTTGAGTTTGAAGTTGAGGTTCGTCTTGATCTTCTTGTGTCGGTTCCTTGCTCTTCTTAGAGCTCTTGTTCCTTCTTTCGATTTCCTTGACAAATGGAAGTAATTCGCCTTTTCGTGATCTTGTGTTGTGCATAAAGTTTTCTTCCTTCACCTAGATTGTCACAAAAGAAACAAAGAAGTGAGTAAACAAATTTATGAATTTAAATCTCAAGTTTCGATCTAAAATATTGACTTAAACACCGCTCCCCGGCAGCGGCGCCATTTGATGAGCGGGTTTTTGTGGTGTAAAATATCGTTGTGGTAAAAACCCCGAACAATCAACAAAATTTGTAATCTAAGTTTGTACAGTGGCAAATGTATAGATTCGTTCCACGGGGAGCAATTGCGTCAAAATTTGGATCGAAATGGATGAGAAATAACGAAGAAAATTTACAGAAGATAGTCCGTTACAACGGAAGTGGGTTCCGTTACAACGGACTTGAGTGAAATTTCTGCGCTAAGTGTGAGATGAACGTCCGTTACAACGGATGAAACTCCGTTTTAACGCACTATACTTGTCCGTTATAACGAACAGTGGTTGCGTTGCAACGGATTGGTTAATCCGTTACAACGGACCCTTATGTCTGTTATAACGCACTTGTATTGAGCCTCTTGCGTGAAAATCCTCACTAGTCCGTTACAACGGACATGTATGTGCGTTACAACGGAAGTATAACCAACTGAAAATTAAAGGACCAACCGTCCAGTCCGTTGTAACGCAAATTGTGTCCGTTATAACGGAAGTAGTTCTGGAATTAAGTTTGAGATTTGAATTGGGAGCAGTTTGATGGTTTGTTTTGGGATTGAATTAATGGAAATTTGAACTAAGTTTAAGGCAGAAATTGAGAGCAAAAGATCAAGTAAAAGAACAAGTTTAGAACAAAGATTCAATTCAATTAACAAGGATTCATTCAAGCAAACAAAGGATTCAAGCAAGAACAAGATTTACACAAATCCAAGTAATTTTATGCTACAAGAAATGCAAGAAAGGAAGGAAAACACCTAGAGAGATGAAGAGAGCTCCGAGTCTCGTCTTGAGTGCCTTCCTTGTTGTTCGAGTTGCTAGAGAGCTAGTCAATGCGCCCAACAATTTCCTTTCGTACCGATCCACCCGTCAATAGAAGTGAGCTTCGTACCGGTTGGGTGGGCTCAAGATGTGCAAAGGTTGATTGAAAAGAAGCTTCCAACCAATCACGCCGAGAAAGCTCGACTCTTCGCTTGTGAAAGTTCGAATGAAATAAGTTTCACCCTAATTCCACACTTTTCCTTAGTCGAAGTGTAAACCGATTCACCGAATGAAGTGAGCTTCTATTCGGTGACCGATCTTAGAAAAATTATCGTTCGTAGTTGCAATTCTTGCGCGTTCTTGAAAGTTTCTTGGACTTGCTTAAACGGGAGAGAGAGAGAGAGAGAGAGAGAGAGAGAGAGAGAGAGAGAGAGAGAGAGAGAGAGAGAGAGAGAGAGAATGGACGTAAAAAGAGCGTACCAAACTCGTGGCCCTTGTGGTCATATTTATAGCACTCATGGAGTCTTCTTATTGGCCACGAGTTGGTGGAGAGGATTGGGGGTAAGGAAGTAATTCCCACCAAAGGTAGGTGGGCAGGATAAGGGCTAAGGGTTGAGTGGTTTTCGTGTAAACTTTTGTGTAAGTTTTCATCATGATAATTGTTTGCCTCCCGTCTCATTCATGTACCGAATATATCGATGTAATATATCGTTTTTACTCCTCTTGACGTGTTGGAGACAACTACACTCTCCAAATTCCCAGAAATTCCTTCTAATTCCTGTGATTAAGCAGTAAAACACACTTAGTGAAGAAATATTCATGTTATCTCAAATATGATTAATAAAGTATATAGAATTGTTCTTCACAAGGGCTAAAACCCCTAAATTAAGCATTAAATTTGTGCCTTATTTGCCTCACATCATGAATCGAAAAACAAACTTTCTTAGTGTTTGTGAAATTTGGTGAAAAGTTATGTAGTAAAAGATACGATACAAATGATCTCAAAACACGTTATTTGAACTCCACAAAGCGTTAAAATCTTGTTTTGAATCGAAAAACAAACTTTCTTAGTGTTTGTGAAATTTGGTGAAAAGTTATGTAGTAAAAGATACGATACAAATGATCTCAAAACACGTTATTTGAACTCCTCAAGGCGCTAAAATCTTGTTTTGAATTTAAAAACAAACTTTCTTAGTGTTTGTGAAATTTGGTGAAAAGTTATGTAGTAAAAGATACGATACAAATGATCTCAAAACACGTTATTTGAACTCCTCAAAGCGTTAAAATCTTGTTTTGAATCGAAAAACAAACTTTCTTAGTGTTTGTGAAATTTGGTGAAAAGTTATGTAGTAAAAGATACGATACAAATGATCTCAAAACACGTTATTTGAACTCCACAAAGCGTTAAAATCTTGTTTTGAATCGAAAAACAAACTTTCTTAGTGTTTGTGAAATTTGGTGAAAAGTTATGTAGTAAAAGATACGATACAAATGATCTAAAAACACGTTATTTGAACTCCTCAAGGCGCTTAAATCTTGTTTTGAATCGAAAAACAAACTTTCTTAGTGTTTGTGAAATTTGGTGAAAAGTTATGTAGTAAAAGATACGATACAAATTATCTCAAAACACGTTATTTGAACTCCTCAAAGCGTTAAAATCATGTTTTGAATCGAAAAACAAAATTTCTTAGTGTTTGTGAAATTTGGTGAAAAGTTATGTAGTAAAAGATACGATACAAATGATCTCAAAACACGTTATTTGAACTCCACAAAGCGTTAAAATCTTGTTTTGAATCGAAAAACAAACTTTCTTAGTGTTTGTGAAATTTGGTGAAAATTTATGTAGTAAAAGATACGATACAAATGATCTCAAAACACGTTATTTGAACTCCTCAAAGCGTTTAAAATCTTGTTTTGAATCGAAAAAAAACTTTCTTAGTGTTTGTGAAATTTGGTGAAAAGTTATGTAGTAAAAGATACGATACAAATGATCTCAAAACACGTTATTTGAACTCCTCAAAACGCTAAAATCTTGTTTTGAATCGAAAAATAAACTTACTTAGTGTTTGTGAAATTTGGTGAAAAGTTATGTAGTAAAAGATACGATACAAATGATCTCAAAACACGTTATTTGAACTCCAGAAAGAGTTAAAATCTTGTTTTGAATCGAAAAACAAACTTTCTTAGTGTTTGTGAAATTTGGTGAAAAGTTATGTAGTAAAAGATACGATACAATTGATCTAAAAACACGTTATTTGAACTCCTCAAGGCGCTAAAATCTTGTTTTGAATCGAAAAACTAAATTTCTTAGTGTTTGTGAAATTTGGTGAAAAGTTATGTAGTAAAAGATACGATACAAATGATCTCAAAACACGTTATTTGAACTCCACAAAGCGTTAAAATCTTGTTTTGAATCGAAAAACAAACTTTCTTAGTGTTTGTGAAATTTGGTGAAAAGTTATGTAGTAAAAGATACGATACAAATGATCTAAAAACACGTTATTTGAACTTCTCAAGGCGCTAAAATCTTGTTTTGAATCGAAAAACAAACTTTCTTAGTGTTTGTGAAATTTGGTGAAAAGTTATTAATACGATGAAAATTCAAATATTTTATTTAGAACACAAGACATATGTCAAATAAAATAAAATTCCCAAAACAAAAAAAAATAATAAATAGTACCGGAGTGAACAGTAACGGGGTGAACAGTAAAATGACGAACAGTGCCGAGGAACAGTGAACTGTATCGATGAACAGTACCAGGGTGACATGGCCTCACCGTATCTCTAGTATTCAAAAATTAATGGGAGGGGAGAATTCTATAATTTTACACACATCCAAACAAAGAATTATAGTTTGTTGCATTTTAGTATTCAAACATCCAAACAAACACAAGAATTAGCTAATTCCAGAATTTACTTCTACTCCATCTTGTAATGCGGCTCCATTCTACTAATTCCACTTGCCAAACAGGCCTAGATATTTAGGTTTGAAATGAGATTATGTTACATATTAGCTTGGCTATTTTTTAGAAATTAGAAATATTATTAAATATTAGCTTAATTATCATAAAACATGATTCTTGTCATTCTTTGTTTAATTAATAATAATAATTTAATGTTCATAAATAACATTGTATTTTTTTTATTAACTAGTAAAATATCCGCGACTTCGCTGCGGTTTTTATAATTGTTTCAACACTTTTAACATCTTGATGCATGTCCCTGAGAAATATTTGATTAAATAGACATAATTATTTGAACCATATTTGAAAATGAATTAATAATTCTTTCTTTCATAAGTGCTTTCATTCCATCTAATAATAACACCAATAAAGTTATATTCATTACTTTTGTCCTTGTCAGTATTAAGTTTGTTTGATAAAAAAAATTATGTAGTTTTCAATCTGTGAGTAAAACAATAGGTTTCAAAATGTGTAAAACCTAGGAAATTAAAATAAAAAAAGGCCCATTCGCTCAGTTGGTTAGAACGTCGTGCTAATAACGCGAAGGTCGCAGGTTCGAAACCTGCATGGGCCATTTTATATTTTTCTCTTAAATCATTTTAATTCTGATCCGTTAAAAGTGAACGAAAAGTTTTCAAAAGAGTTCCAGAATCCCGCAAACGTAAGGGGTTGAACTTTAAAATTGTCAGACTATTTGCTAAAGTGTAAAAATAATCTTTTCGTAATGTCCGTCAGTTAAACTATGTATATATATTACTAATTTACTAGTCTTGTTGAATTTCATAGATAAATAATTTTTAACAATGTAAAAGTTAAAAGAGTATATGAACAAAACATCACTAATTTCTGAAAAGCTAAAGAGTATATTATTGGCGCTGAAATTATAATTTTCTTGCACATATAGAAGGATAATAATCCAAATATTATAAATGACGACAAAAGATGAAATTTATTAATATATTTAGATCAACAATAATAATTTCGGAGGAAAATGATATATTATTGCTTCCAAATTTCCAATTGTCACTAAAATTGTCAATGATTTATCACCAGTTATAAAAAAATTGGAACAAACTTAAGAAAGTTAAAGAACATTCAAGGGAACTTGTTAATGTCATCCTCGAACTGCAGAGTGTTGTCTGACAAAAATATTGCTCGAGGATACAACAACGAAAAATATCTATACATCAAAAAAGATTTAAACAAGTTAGACATATATTTTCTATGAATGGACGAATACGATTTTTCTATGAACACATATTGTGTTTGGTGATCGCAACAGATGCTCTGTATCGACTGGCGAAGACGAGTATTTTAATGGTAATTTCCAAATTTGAAGTAGTTTTTTATAGATGATTTTGCATAACAACTATACAATTAGGTTTAATTGGATGATGATTAATTATGTATTTATTGGATGATGATTAATTCTGTAATATTCAGTGAACTAAATTTTCAGACGTAATGCATATTTCAGGAGTAATTGACCCAATAATGGATCTAAGTGAATTTAAGATCGGACCCAATTGATTTAATACTGGAGCCAAGTGACCCAATAGAAGCGGGTGTAAACCAAGTGATGAATTTGACCCGCTACACCGTTCTACACTGGTTTGAGGCTACAAACAAACTGGCAATGAGAAGTTGAAAATAAAATCAGGAAATGAAGTCTGGGAATGAAAATCCAGGATATATATATCTTGTATCCGAATATAAAGGGTAAAA
This sequence comes from Luzula sylvatica, assembly GCA_946800325.1. Classification (NCBI taxonomy): domain Eukaryota; kingdom Viridiplantae; phylum Streptophyta; class Magnoliopsida; order Poales; family Juncaceae; genus Luzula; species Luzula sylvatica. The sequence continues at coordinate 42,540,847 of OX326959.1, forward strand.
CCTTCTTCCCTCTCTTCCGAGTTCCGACAAGCCCCTAACGAGCAAAAACCCTTTCTAAGAATAGAGAAGAATCTTTCGCTGAGAATAGAACAAACCGTTTTCGCCATGTCTGAAAACCATTCGAATCTCGTGTTCTCTTGTTCTCCATTCTCGGTCAATTCGAAATCTCATCGCAAGTCATGGATTGCTGTTTTCGATTCAAGAACTGCTTCACGAGCGCGAATAAGAAGAAGAACGAGAACGAGAAAGAAAAATGTAAAGAGAATGCTAAGCTGAAGAAGAAAGAAAAAGAACAAGAACAATGGAACGATCATTCTAAGAAGAAGATGAACTGGTCCGATTCAGCGGCTGATACGGCACTGGTACGTATTGTTAGGGTCTGATTAGTTTCCAATGATTTGATCTGTAAACTTGTTTGTTGACAAATCTCGAATGATTTATTTTTTGTTAATTTGGAATTGAAACTTGAAAGCAGGTTACATCAGAGTGGGAGAAGAGCACGGTGGTGAGCGGAAGAGCGAAGCTACAAGCTCAAATCCTATTTGCTCGCTACGACCAGTTTGATGATGAAGTGAAAGGTGAAGGAGCCTGCTCGGTCCTATCTGTCTCATTTGCCTCTTGGATGGCCTTGCATGGAAATTCCATCTTCCCAACACAAACCTTCAACGACTTAATCATGAGAGGTACACCGTTATTAATTCATTTTGTTTATATTTCTTTAATTATGACTCATTCTCTGAGCTTTTTGTATGTGCATGGTATACCCCAATTTAATTTGGATTATAACGAATAATGATCAAAATTTGCTTTCATTTTCAAAGCTTTAAATTATTAAAGGGTGGCCGAGTTGTAATTTTTTAAAAAGAAATATAAGGAAATCCATTGATTTATATTGAAATTGGGTACTGATTTGCTTATTTAGACAATATTCTACTTGTATCATTTCGTAAAAGACTGATTTTCATGGTATACCCCAAATTCCCAATTTTATTTGGGTAGAAATTTTATATAAATGCTATGATATGATGCAATGTGCCTGGTATTTATTTATACCAATTGAAATTGTTAGCTATGTTGGGTTTGTACGCATTTAATCACAATCACATGGAAATTTAAACCGGTACCAGCTCGAGCAAGCATCAGCTGGTACGAACGGCTTAATTCAACTGGTACCAGCTGGTATTTTTTGCTTTCTGATAATCTGGCCCAATTCAGCATGAATTAGTTATGTGGATTTACATTGTTGGATGTGCTAATTAGGTTATGCGAGATTAGGTTAACCTATTTATTTTAAATTTCTAATTCAGTTAATTTGTGTTATATTGACGAATTAGGTGCAAGAGAGTGGCAGAGGATGCGGCCGTACCACGACTTCTCTGGCGGGCATTTCAACCTGGAAACGGCCCTGAGGGCTCGTACCTGCCAGCTCATCGCGAACCCGTCAAAGTCATTTATAGGGGTATTCAAATCGGATTATGTAAGGACAAAATTCAATGCGGGGTTGATGAGTTTTGATGAGATTTGGGCCGGAATGGAGGACGTAGTGGAGAGGTCACACGGTCAAGTTTATTATGTGATAAACTGGAACGATCATTTCTTCCTCCTTAGAGCAGAAAAGACCGAATTCTTTATCATAGAGACTGTTGGCTGGAAATTGAAGAAAAACAACAATCGAGCGCACATCATCAGGTTCTGCCAATCGACTACAATCAAAGGAAGACGGGTCGGGATGATCAACGGAAAAGACTGTTGCAGGGTCTACATCCAGCACTTCATCGTCGACAAATTTTTCAGTGATCAAGGACGCGTGGGGAAAGGCTGGAAATTCAATGACTACCTGCAGAATATGCAGGTCGAATTCACTTGTATAGAACCGCCTCACCCTGTCCCTCTCCCTGTCCCTGTCATCATCCAAAACAAACCAGTCGTGCCAGCTCGCCCAGTCAGCATCCTCAGACCCGCCAAGCCGGCTACCCAACCCGTTGTCATTATCGACCGACCCGCCAAGCCGACTCAGACCGTCATTATCGACCCACCAGACAAGCCGGCTCAGACCGTCATTATCGACCCACCCACGAAGCCGGCTGAGACCGTCAACCGACCAGACAAGCCTGCTCAGACCGTGATTATCGACCGAACCGCGAAGCCGGCGAAGCCTGTCATCATCGATCAAACCGCGAAGCCGGCCCAGCCTGTCATTATTGACCGAACTGCGAAGCCGGGGAAGCCTATCATCATCGATCGACTCGCAGCGCCATCTGGTCACATCTCCATTCAGGAAAAAACAAAGGAGGAAGCAACGAATGGAGATCTCCAGTTGGTCTCATCCTCCTCTGCACTGTCTACAGGTATTATTTTATTTTTCAACTCTTTTTCTTTTTCACCTAATCACTCTATTCTCTTTGAAGAGAGCCGCCCCGAAGAGCATCATCATTATGGCAAGAACGAGACTGGTGGCAACAAAATTCGCCTTGTGCTGAAATCTGCTGCTTTACTCGTAAGTAATCAATCAGGGGATTCAAATACTGAAAATAAATTCGTTTAATTCGTTTGTTTATTGTATTGTATTGTAGATCATGTTTTTGGGGCTGTGCCTTCTTATTATGGCCAAATCGGCAAGTTTACTCGGAGGATTTCAAGTTAAATCTCCGTGTGGTATGTACAATTTTTTCTGTTTTGAAATTCTGAAAAACATGAAAAATCGTTCATCTCTGAGTTGAAAATCTCGATTTTTTTTTTTTTTCCGATGCAGAATGGCCATCACCACAAGCCGAGTCCGTCCACCATGGTGTACACGTGGAGATACCGAGAGAAGAAGAGAGTACTGGAGATCTCCATTCGAATACATCGCTCAAGCACCGCGGTATAGAGGCTGATGATAAAATGAGAGGGAGAGCTGCTCGGGTGAAGTTGGTTGTGAAATTCTGTCGCGATAAGGTTAGATTTCAAAAATGGGAATATTTCTATTTTTGCAGTTTGGTCCTTTGAAATATTCTAATGTTAATACTTAATTGTTTGTGCAGGGAATGTTCTGGCCTGTTCTTCAGAGCCGCACTTTTCCTTTTGTCAATTTTTCGAGGTAACTCTACTGTTTTATATTCATGTATTTATTTTACTAATTTGTTAATGAAAAATATAAAACTAATTTAAAAAAAATTTGGTGTGTGTGTGTTTGCAGAGAAACACACCAGTTGGCTGAGTTGTGTGGCTGCATGAAAATGCCTCTTGGAACGGCGACTAATTGGAGGACATGTCCTTGGGACTTTATAAGGTACTTTTTCATCCCACCCCCTCCCCTGATAATTGTTGTATTATTCCAAGTCGATAATATCTAATTTCTGCTTTATTTTGTGTTTATGTGAAAATAGGCCTGCTGAGTTAATATTCCATGTCGAATCAATAACTGGCAGTAAGTTCAAAATATCATCTATACCCAAGCATAAATTTGTTATAAAACATTACTGATATTAATTTGAAAATGCAGGTGAGAGAGCTAATACTGGAGACCTGCAATTTCTTAATGGACTGGTGATGTGCTGTGAAAAGTTGAATATTTTCGGCACGGCTCAAAATTTCAAAGTTTTCAATTGAACCCTCAACAAAATATAATTTATTCGAAACAAAGATCATCATGTTTTAAAAAGTGGCGAATGACATTCTGACCCGAAATTCCAAATTGGCATGTGAAAAATGTGGGATTTGAGTTTTTTTGTGGAGTTTTACCGTGGGGTTTCTGTGGAGTTTTATCGTGGTATTTTTGTGGAGTTTTACCGTGGTGTTTCTGTGGAGTTTTATCGTGGTTTACTTATTTCTCACATGCCAAGTTAGGATTTTGAGTTGGAAAGTCATTGGCCAGTTTAGAAATCATGATGATCTTTGTTTAGATTCAATGGCTTTTTGAATAAATTATGTTTTGTTGAGGGTTGAATTGAAAACTTGGAAATTTGAAGGGGTGCTGTAAAGATTGAGAAAGGTTTGACTGAGTTACCACCCGCTCCTCCCTTGAAAGAGAATCCAACAGCTGCACCTGCTCCTCCTTTGCCGGAATTGCGGCTACCTCCTCCTCCACCGCTTCAGAACTCTCCTCCTCCTTTGCCGGAATTGTGCCTACCTCCTCCTCCACCGCTTCAGAACTCTCCTCCTCTGCCTCTGCCTCTTCAAAACTCTAGAAGAAGAAGATGACGATGAAGAAACAAGAAAAGAAAACAAGGCATTTAGGGTCAAAGAAAGAAAACATCTGGTTTTGAGTGTGTTTTTTTTTTTTCCATGCTTAATGCGCAAAACGGGCCCTCTTTTGCTTAATTTTTTATTTGTGTTATTTTTAATGCTTAATATGATGGATGATAAGTCATTATTATTTTTTAATTATACACTGTAAATATTAAAAAACAGCTATGTTCTTTCATTGTTTAAACTTGTTGAAATGGGAACAACATTGTGTCCGCTTCCTTTGATTATCATACTTATTAATATAAAGATAAAACTAGCTATATAAAACAGTAAAGAAATATATTTAGTTCGTTTGACGAGCTGAACACACAGATCTGCATCCAAGTCCAAACGTTCAGTTTATATATTTTTAAATATGTTTACAAATTATTTTGCTTTGTATAATAATAAATAAATTCTCCAAAGTACCATTATATTTTATTTTGAAAGAATTAAACAAGTATCCACAGCATAACAATACATATGTAATCTCAATTAAAACGATAATCACATCGCTATATAGCCAGATCCTAATAAAATAAACATTGATAAACTTAGCATCATATCTACAAAATGCATGCACGACACACGAGGGGCCGAGGAATTGAAACATCTCCACGATACTCAGTACGATGATCATGAGGGTGAATATCACGCCCGAGATGGGCTGGAGTGAGGTTTTGAGGTTGTTTATGTTGGTTATATTTCAATAATATAACCAAATAAATAATATAAATAAATAATTATTTAAATAAAACAATATGAATAAAATTCAAAACAAGCTTGGATGTAGCCGCACGGTAATACCACTGATGTCTTAAAGACAGATTAACTCCTTTTTGTGCAGGATATTTTTGTTTCTCCATCTCCAAGATTATATACTTCGAGAGTTCATCTCGTATCCGTTCCGTAAGCACAGTCGAAAACGGATGTTCTTCACTTCAAAAGAAATGAAGCCGTACACCGAATTTCTCAACCAAGTTAATAATAATATGTGTCATTGTTTGGAGAGAAAGAACTATATTGTTTTGTCTTGTCACTTGAGGAGAAAACTGGAACACTATATTATGATTCTTATCTCTCCTCTCGGTTATCATGGTTTTATTTTTATATATATCAGGAGAGAGAAATAAATATGCATTTATTTATATAAAAGAAACTGAAATTGTCATGTCCCCTCTCCATATATTAATATTGGACAATTAATTCTTTATTTCTTGTAACTTCCGATTCATATTCCTCTTCATATTTTGTAATAATTAAATTATGTTATTAAAATTTAATTCTCTATCTTTATAATGAATGTCATATGCATAAGAAAAAATATCCAATAATTAATATTGGATCAAATATATAAAGTTTTAAAATTTAGTATTATTTATAATAAAATAATACAACAGTTTCTTCTTGTTTTTAAGTTCAAATGATTGTCTATATTTTATTTTTGCAATGCTTTATCATGTTTTCAATTTTTCATACGCGAAAACTCAAAGTCCTAAAAATGACAACAAATGATTTTAAATAGAGCAACCACATAGTTAGCTTTTATTTGATTATAGATAATTTCTAAATGTTGGTCTATTTACATGCAAATCAATATTTAGTTTTGGGCATTTTCACCATCACCAAAAGGAGGAAAAAACGATATAGTGTTGCTTCCAAAAGTTTCTAAAATTTTCATCCATTTATTGCCGGTCACACAAAAATATATTTACTTTATTTATTTTACATCTCAACATTTATCTCCATATGTTCTCACATCTAATATTTGTCTCGGTAATGGTAGATTTGTTCATAAATTATCTTTTAGCTCCCACAATTTATCACAATTTATTTTAGAATAAACTAGTTTTTTTTCCCGCGCAATTGCACAAGTCTTTGAGTTGGTTACGATATATTTTTTTCGAATATGTAATTGGATTTTAGTAATCCTGATTGTTCATATATCTGTGTTTTGGGGCATTTTTAACTCCCTATTTTTTTTTGGATATTGTGAAAATCCCTATCTTTTTTTAAACTCCAATAAAAAAAATCTCTCTACCAAATCTTATTTCCAAATACTCCGTATGGATAAGATTAAATATATTTTTTTTCCAAATACCCTTTGATCTTCATATGTAATGATTAATTTTTTTTGTTATTTATTATAAATTTTAAGAAAATTTAACATGTAGTGATTTAAAAAATACGAAATTATAACATAGTGTGTTTCACATAATTTTAATATTTCCTTTATTATTCAAGAAAAACAAACGTACGATAGTAATAATAAAATAAACTATAATAAATAAACTCATTGAAAATATATTATAGAAGAATATCTATTTAGAAATCAAGTTTTTTTTTTTAATTTTCGTTGTCTTTTTATTTTAGTAACAAATTCAAGATTTTTTATATTTAAAATATTTGCAACGTGTTTTTTTATTATTGTGTTCATCTTATATATTATTATTTTGTGTTAGTTTTTTAGGAAAAAATATAAAACTAATATAGTAAAATATTAAATTTATATAAATATAATACTTAATATTTATTAATTATTATATGCTACAAAAGAATTAGGATTTTTTTAATCTAATAAAAAACAATTACTACATATGCAAATATAAGAGTTTTTACAATATCCAAAAATTTAAGGATTTTTTTTTCAAATTTGCCATATTTAATTGAGACAAAATATGAATGAACTTGGTTCATGATGAACCAAAGTTCACGTAATTTTTGAATCAATAGATTTATGTAGATCATGTTCAAATGAAAAGACGAATATTTTAGACTTTTTGATGAAGATAAAATGGTCCACATTAAAGTGATAATGTTGCCTCTCATGAGAGCTTCAATTTCCCTAAAATTAATATTATTAATAATAAGGGATTAAATAACATGTCATAACATATATTATAAAAATTATATTTAAATTAAATTACTTGAGTTAAATAAATCATTCTTGTTGACAAATTTAGTTCGTTTGACGAGCTGAACACACGGATCTGTATCCATGTCAAAAAGTTCAGTTTATATATTTTAAATCCATTTATAGATTATTTTTTCTTTTGTACAATAATAAATAAATTACAGAAAGTACCACATATTATTTTGAAATAATTAAACAAGTATCCACAGTATAACAATGCATATGTAATCTCAACGTAAACGATAATCATATCGCTACTATATATCCATATCCAAATGAAATAAACATTGACAAACTTTGCCTCATATCCACAACAAACGCACACACGCACACACGCACGCACGAGGGGCCGAGGAATTGAAGCATCTCCACGAGACTGTGGGTCAGGACCGTGATCATGAGGGTCAATATTACGACCGAGATGGGCTGGAGTGAGGTTTTGAGGTTGTTTCTTCTTGTTTTAATCGTCTTTTGGATATGTGCTTTCAGAACTTTCATATATATTTTTTTTTTTTGGCCTCCTGTTAGTTATGAATCTGCAAGAAAAGCAAACAACACATGATTACGTTATTGTACGGATAATCATAACAAAACGATCTCTTCATCTACCAATAGGATGCTAATAAATTATTTTTTCGTGAAATTAAATCACGGACATATATTTTGAGGTACGTGGCCTAAGAAAGGAAGGTTCCAAATAGCGTCTCTGATGTCTCACTACACTTGAATACGAGGCCATCACTGATAAGAAATTGCGATTTCTCGAGATCAGATTATCATGAATTGCTGAAACGCGTACTTTTTCCTTCAATTAAATGTGACCCGTAATATTCTGGGGTCGTAGAGCATGATAATATTCCATTGGCATCCGAGAATCTTAAAAAGAAATAGTATTCTATTGCCGTCTGACAATCTTAAACAGAAATAGGTTGCAGATATTCACTTGTAGAACAATAGGTTACAAAATGTGTAAAACCAAGGAAAATAAAGTCCACAAGGCCCATTAGCTCAGTTGGTTAGAGCGTCGTGCTAATAACGCGAAGGTCGCAGGTTCGAAACCTGCATGGGCCATTTTAATATTTTTCTCTTAAATCATTTTAATTCTGATCCCTTAAAAGTAAACGGAAAGTTTTCAAAAGAGTTCCAGAAACCTGCAAACGGACGGGTTAAAATGGGCAGACTATTTGCTAAAGTGTAAAAATAACCTTTTCGCAATGCCTGTCAGTTTAAACTATGTACTATTAGCCTTAAAAATATATCCGATTACTGTACAAAATAAAATTTATGAACAATAAATTTAAGAAAAATAAATTTCAGGTGTACCCCCTTGGTGATCCCTTACAAAATGAGAAAAGGAAAATAAGAAATATAATAATTTATTAATTTGTCTATAAAATATCATGTGAAAATGATTGATAGCATAAATATTCCTATTAAATCTTTTAAACAAATGTCTGATTTACCCTTCTTTCACATTTATTATTTTGTGTAGATGGAAAGATGGGTATTTGGGGATAACTTTTCAAACCGACCTATGAAAGAAGGATACACGTTACATTTAGGGGTTATATATGGCACTTCTCAAACAAGAAAAAATTGTGATAATTCGTCAATCGAGAAAGGTTAACGAGAGTTAATTGGATTGATTAACACTCAAATCAATACTTAGTTGAATTGATTTAATTAAACAGTCTAATCAATCCAATTAACCTCTCTCGATTGACTCATCAAAGATATTTTTCTTGTTCACGGAGGCACAGTATATTTACCCTTATTTTTATTAATGTTTTGCAGGTGTAAATTTAATATTTCGGAATATCTTGATCCTTTGGTGAAGTGAGCAAATATTGCAGAGAAGTCTCTTTGTTTCTCCATTTTGTATGTAGGTAATTTAGTGGATATACAGTAGTCGTATCTTGCATTCTCATCATCTCATGTATATATACTAATATATACTACTAGTACAATTAATAAATATTAAATGAAGAGGACATTTACTGTCTCCACAATTTATGTTTTCAATTCTTGATACAAATTCTTAGAAAGGTTAATGAAAATTAGTTAGCAATTCAATTAACACAAAAAACAAATTAACTGTTAATTCTAACCTATCGATAAAAGTGCGTACTAATTAATCATCAAACAATTTTTAAATATAAATTTGATATTAATTGGATTACTAATTAACTCCATTAACCTTCCTCGGAATTCGCATCAAGGATGAAAAACATGTGTGGTGGGGTGGGGGGGGGGGGATATTTCCCACATAATCGACGTCTATTATGATATGTGGTAAAGTACGAAATATGAATTACCTATTGATTTTTTTTATAATTATGTTTTATTTGTAGATATTTATGTCCATTATTTTTCACATGATTTTGAGCAATTCAAGAAATCCACATCAGGATGTGTCATATTATTACTCGTTATGTTCATGTTAGACTGATTATATTTAATTTTTAATCGTTTCACATTTTGTTACTTGAACAATTGTGTGCACAAATAGAATGTGAATAATTTAAATATCTAACATTAATTAATTAGTATTTAATATCATAAAACATACATCTAATATTATTAGTATTGTTAATAATAATAATAATAATAATAATAATAATAATAAAACATACATCATAAAACTTACATCTAACATTAGAATCGTGAGCACATACATCTAATATTATTAGTTTAAATAATAATAATAATAATAATAATAATAATACATATTTTTTAATTATTATGTTAATTAAACATGTTAATTCAAATATAGAGGATTCGGCGGGTACAATTTGGGTACTCATATAAGCCCACTTTTCAAGAATTGAAACCGGATTTATAAAACCCGCTAGTTTTTCTAAATATCTCTGATCTGTGATTAAGCATTGTTTAACCTTAACTAATTAACCGGGTTTTTAAAACCAGTTGATACCTGGTTTTTAAAATCCGGTATGGGTTAGTTTTGGAATATTTTTCGAAACCGGACTATTTTTCGATTTTCTTTTCCAAACAAGGTCACTGCCAGAAATGCTCCATTAAAATATAATTATTGTCTATTAGGTAATACTGTGATTTTGATCATGATTTCAACAAAACGGGTATCCGTTTACAAATTTTGTTCAGATCCGGATACTATCGGATCCATCAAAAAATTAGCTCATAAATCCGGATATATACCCATAAAAACGGATACGGTTCCGGTTCCATCCAGATCCGAATATTTCTTCGGATACGGTTCGGGTCGGTTCGGGCAATATCCGCCCCATTGACACCCCTACCAACATATCATTAGGAAATGAAGTCGAGTGGAGAAGAGCTTAAACTTTTTAAAATTTATTGTAAGGATGATTTTACTTTTTATTAACAATAAATTTTAAAAATAGCTTTGCACGTAACTTCTAATAAAAATACAAGTCAAATAGAAAACGACGACGAAAATGAAAATACATGTGAAATTCTATAAGCAAACAAATTATCAAATAATGTTTTTTCCCAAAAATAAATTCAAGCACATCAGATGACCGAGGAAATGTTAATGCATGAAAAGAATAACAAACTAAAGAATAAAATAATAAATATTAGTTTGAAAAAATAATTTCAAACTTGTCAGTTATGATTTATTAGAAAAAAAGAAGTTAGGAAATGCGCCTTGATGAATATGTGAACCCCCAAAGCTGCAACTCGAAAAACAAAAAATAGTTCAAAAGGAATAAAATGAGAATAAAATTTGATATTTTATTCAAAGAAATTATTTTTTTCTAATTATAATAGTATATATATATTTTTGTACCTCCACATTCTTTAATTCAAACTCAGATTCATGAGCCAAACATTCATTACCAAACGTCTCACACGCTCCACTTGTGCCCTGCAAACTAATTCCACCAAAAAATAAAATAATCATAAATATAAACTAAATATACAATTAAAATATATGGATGTATAAATAGCTTACAGGTCTTCATCAAGACATACAGCGAAATTACCGCCTCCACCAAAGGCCAATAAATCATTCAAACACAAGTAAAAGTACCGATTTGCCCCTGCAGAGAAATTTAGGCATTTTTTTCTCAAAATAAAAGTATATGAATGATGAAAAAAAAAAATTGAAGAAAGATTAGCGTACCAGTTGGTCTGAAAAGCTTTGGTTGCCCATATTTTGTCGTGAACACAAACGTTTGATTCGTACCCTATTACAAAAAAAAAATCAAATAAAATAGAAAAGAAATAAAATAATATAAATAAATTATTTACTTGGTATTTTCTTCTTGGAGTAGGTTCTAAAGGGCAATCTAATAAACCACCAAATATTGCCCCTTTCAAATCTCCAACAATCTAATAAATATAGAAATAAGTATATTAATATTATATCACCAGAATTTCAAATTTCAATAGAAGTAATAAAATAAATTGAATTTAAAGCATTACCAGTAAGCAAGGGCCGGATAAGTTTACGCTGTTTCTGAGAAGAGTTTGAAGAGAAATTCCATGCTTCCAAGTACTGCCCTTCATTTCACGCCGAAAATAATCACTCAAAAAGTAATAAAAACATTCTCAGGGCTATAAATGCAAAAATACCAATTAAATTACCGCACCTGTATAATAAGACCCATTGAGATCCCTTAGCGGTGCTGGGAAGAGATGATTCAAAAAACTCGAACAAATCCGTTGATAAAAAAACAGACTTGTCGGAGAGAAAATTCAAATAATTTAAATTTGGTTTCTTCTCTTCTTCGGTTTTGTTCTTGAATTTCGAATTTGAACTCGTATCGTCGCTGTTTTCTTTTTCGGTTTCACTCTCAGAACTTGAGCTCTGTTCTAAGGGTATGCCTTCGAATTTGACACTCGAGAATTTTGCGGAGATCAGAGATTCTTGTTTTGAAGGGGAACCAGGGTTTGAGTTTGAGTCGTTAGAGTTACGGCTTGCACTAGAATCGGGGAGGAAAGATAGCATGTAAGACGAAAAAGATTGTTTCTTTGGCGACCTAATTTCTCCTGGAGAGAATTGCATTTTCTGAAAACATAATTTTTTTTATGATTTGGGGGTCAATTTTAAAACATTATGGAAATATCATACTGGATAGTGGTAGTGCTTGTTTGGGCATAAATACAAAATTGCAAATCGATTAAAATTTAAACAAAAGTTTAGTTCTGTACTAGCTGATAATGGAATTTCAGTGCATTGTAAGAAGCACCGCTAACAATAAAGCATCGACAATTTCAGATTATAATAACACCAATTGCAAGTTTCTGAGGGTATATATGCAAAAATGCAATCAAATTCATCAAGAGCTGAGATCCAAATCGGATGGGTGACGAGAAGTGGCAAATACAATAGCAATACAAGTTCAAAACCTGAGTTATACATGCTAAAAACAACAACATTAAAGGTATATATGCAAAATTTGCAACGAAATTGGATACAATTTCAGCTAAAAATTTGACACTGGTGGCAATGTACCTTCCCTCATCAGCAAAGCAAACACTGCAAATATTGCTTGAAAAATAATATGTAAAGAACGATCCGAACCTCAGAATCAGATTGAGAGACAGGAGACGAATCAGATTGAGAGACAGGAGACGGGGAAGAAGGCGACGAAGGAGTGTCTGCAAGAAGACGGACGAGCTTGTCCGCCACCTTCCCCTTCCATAAATTCATGATTAATTACAAACCAACAGCTTCAAAACTCAATCTAGATCTGGGTTCTCCAAATTTTTGCTTTAAGTTTTCCCAAATTTGTTCCACCTTTCTCTCAGTTAAGAATGGATGGCAGTCGCTTGGAGAAGGAAAAGCAGGACAAACGAACTGGAGATATCCAGTAGTAATTGGACCGGGTAGATTAACATCCCAATACTTTTGATGATGTGATAAAGTAAGTTGATTAAAAAATTTTATTGACTCAATTAAATATTAATTAATACGTTTAATTATCACGTCAGTAATTTATATATGTTAATATCGATAAATGCTAATTGACGTGTCAATTCATTTAAAAGATCAATTAATAATAAAAATCAACTCACTTAATCCTCTTTTGCCATCTCAACAATACATTTTGTGTGTGTTTGGGGAGCTCAATATATAACCCTTTACCCATAGCCCGTGTATCGGTGTATAGATATAGAATAGAGGGAATTCTTAAAAACCCTTAACTTTTCTGATAATTATGAAAAATCTCTATCTTTCTGAATTTCCTTAAAAAATCACTAACACATGTGAATTTCTCTGTTTTTATTAAAAAAAGATGAAATTTAAAACAAGTGAAGTATAACACCTTACAAAATATCAATTGTCATATTTTTGTAACAGATGCCAAAATTGATGTCTAAAACGAACAAAATATTTAATTTTCATGTTTTCATAAAAAAAACTTCAAAGTCGAAGACTAACGCATGCGAATTTCTAATTTTTTCAAAATAAATTAAAAAAATGAAACAAGTAAAGCCTAAAAAATATCAAATAACTTATTTTCAAAGCAATTCCAATATTTCTGCCTAGAACTTGAAAAATACATATTTTCTTGTTTTCCTAAAAACAACTCAGAAATGAAGACTAACACATGCGAATTTCTATTTTGTTTTCAAACAAATTGAAAAAAATGCAAAAAGTGAAGTGACCTTCAAAAAAATCAATTATCATATTTTTTCTAACAAATGACAAAATTGATGTCTAAAACGAACAAAATACTTAATTTTAATGTTTTCCTCAAAAAAACTCACAAATCGAAGACTAACACATTCACATTTCTATTTTTTTGTTTAAAGAAAGTCGAAAAAAATGAAAAAAGTGAAGTCTAACACCTTCAAAATATCAATTATCATATTTTTCTAATAAATATAAAACTCGAGGTATAAAACGAACAAAATACTTAATTTTGATGTTTTCCTTTAAAAAAGCTCCAACATGGAAGACCAAAACATACGAATTTATATTTTAGGAATTGTTTTGCAAAAATGAAAAAAGTGAAGTTTAACACATACAAAAATATCAATTATCACATTTTTCAAAATAATTCCAAGATTTCTATCTAGAACGAGCAAAATTCTTAATTTTCATGTTTTCTAAAAAAAACTCCATAATTGGAGACTAACACAAGCGAATTTCTATTTTTTTTAATTTTTTTAAAATAAATGACAAATGTGAAGTCTAACACCTTCAAAAAATCGATTATCATATTTTCTAACAAATGAAAAAATTGATGTCTAAAACTAACAAAATAATTGCCAAAATAGAAGAATAACACATGCAAATTTTTATTTCTATTTTCACAAAAAATGAAAATTTTCAAAAAGTGAAGTGTAATACCTTAAAAAAAATCAATTATGTTATTTTTGAAATAAATGCAAAAATTATGTCTAAAATGAACAAAAGACCTTATTTTAATGTTTTCCTCAAGAAAACTCCAAAATCAAAGACTAACACGTGCAAATTTCTATTTTTTTTGGTTAAAAGAATTACAAAATATAAAAAAAAAATGAACTCTAACACCTTAAAAAATATCAATTATCATGTTTTTCTATCAAATACCAAAATTGATGTTTAAAATAAAAAAATATTTAATTTTGATGTTTTCTTTAAAAAAACTCCGACATGGAAGACTAACACAAACAAATTTCTATTTTTTTTCAATTTTTTTTGCAAAAATGCAAAATGTAAATTATAACATCTTCTAAACTTTCAATTATCATGTTTTTCAAAATAATTCAAAGATTTCTATCTAGAACGAGCAAAATACTAAATTTTCGTGTTTTTCTAGAAAAAACTCCAAAATTGAAGACTCACACATGCCATTTTAAAAAAATTCAAAAAATTTGAATCTAAAAAAAAACATGTGAAGTCCTTCAAAAAAATTATTATCATATTTTCTAATAAATGCCAAAATTTATATCTAAAATGAACATAGTACTTAATTGTCATGTTGTCCTCAAAACAACTCCAAAATTGAAGACTAACACAAGCAATTTTCATTTTTTCTAATATTTCGCAAAAAAGGAAAAGGTGAAGCCAAACAACTTAACAAAAGCATCATATTTTCTTAATAAATGGAAAAATTGACATATGAAATGAAGAAAATTGTTAATTTTCATATTTTCCTTAATACAACTCCAAAATAGAAGACTAACATATGTGAATTTCTATTTTTTTTTCATTTGCAAAAAATGATAAAAGTGAAGTCTAACACCTTTAAAAATATCAAATAACTTATTATTCAAAGCAATTCCAAGATTTCTGTCTAGAATGAGCAAAATATGTAGTTTCATGTTTTCCTTCAAAAAACTCCAAAAATAAAGACTAACCCTTGCGAATTTCTATTTTTTTTTTCAACACTTTTTTAAAAAAAATGCAAAAAGTGAAGTGTAACGCCTTAAAAAAAAAATTCAATTATACCATATTTCTAATAAATGTCAAAATTGATGTCTAAACAGAAGAAAATACTTAATTTTAATGTTTTCCAAAAAAAAAACTCACAAATCGAACACTAACACATCCGAATTTCTATTTTTTTAAAGAAAGTTCAAAAAACGGAAAAAGTGAAGTCTATACCTTCAAAAATATCAAATAACTTATTTTTCAAATCAATTCCAAGATTTTTGTCTAGAAGGAGCAAAATACTTAATTTTCATGTTTTTTCTAAACGAAACTCCAAAAATGAAGACTATGACATGAGAATTTCTATTTTTTTTTTCAAAAAATTTGAAAAAAATGCTCCTTCAAAAATGAAGACTATGACATGAGCAAAATAGTCAAAATAGTCAATTTCATGTTGTCCACAAAATACTCCGTAATAGAAGACTAACACACACAAATTTCTATTTTTCTGAAAAAATCATAAAAATGCAAAAGTGAAGTCTAGAAGTCTAGCACCTTCAAAACAAGCAATTGTCATATTCTTACGAAAAATGCCGAAATTGAAGTCATATACGAGCAAAATAACGATTTTTCATGTATGCCTCAAAAAATTCCTTCACAGAAGACTAACACTCACAAATTTCTATTTATCACACAATTTTCTAAAAAATGCAAAAAAGTTAAGTCTTCTATTACGATTTGTGAGTGATAAATAGACTAACACTCACAAATACTCCGTAATAGAAGACTAATACACTTTTTGAAAAATAGGATAATTGATTTTTGCATGGTGTTAGACTTCACTTTTTGATTTTTTTTTTAAGAAAGTTTTAAAAAATTGAAATTCGTGTTTGTGTTAGTCTTCTCTTACAAAGTATTTTTAGGACATAATGAAAATTGAGTATTTTTCTCGTGTTACACTTCAATTTTGATATCTTTTCTAGAAAACATGATAATTGATTTTTTTTGTTAGACTTCTCTTCATGCATTTTTAAGATTTTTTTAACAAATATACAATTTTGTATGTAAGTCTTCTATTATGAAGTAATTTTACGACAACATGAAGATAGAGTATTTTGCTCATGTCGCACTTCAATTTTGATATTTTTTAGGAACTATGATGATTGATTTTTTTTGTAGGTGTTAGACTACATTTTTTGCATTTTTAAGAAAGAAATTTAAAAAATAGAAATTTGTGTGTTTTAGGCTTCTATTAGGGAATATTTTCAGGTCAACATTAAAATTGAGTATTTTGCTCGTGTTATAATTCAATTTTGACATTTTTAGGAAATTGGAAAATTGATCTTTTTTGAGGTTGTTACACTTCATTTTTTTTGGCATTTTTAAGAAATGTTGGAAAAATAGAAATTTGTGGGTTTTAGTCTTGTATCCGCAGTATCTTTAGGACGACATGAAAAATGAGTTTTTTTCCTCATGTTACACTTCAATTCTGATATTTTTAGAAAATATGATGTTTAATTTGTTGGAAGGTGTTAGAGTTCAATTTTTTTCCATGAAATTTAATAAAAAAAAAGTGTGTGTATTAGTCTTCTATTACGGAGTATTTTTAGGCCGACATGAAAATTGAGTATTTTGCTTGTGTTACACTTAAATTTTAAAAATTTAAAAAAATACGATACTTGATATTTTTTGAGGGAGTTAGTGAAGGGAATCGATCTGACCGCGGGCCCGCCCAGCGGATATGAAGGCCCAGTCCGGTTCCCAAAACCCGAGATCACGCATCGACTTCGAGAGTACGATGCAAAGTAGGATAGATGATTACCAGCGTGAAATTGATCATGCACGACGGGTTGATCGCTCGCATCCTTCCCTTCTCCGGTGTCACGTTGGTGACTAGCCCGTGCGTCCCATACCACACATCTCCCACCGTTTGGACTCCATGAACGCCTCCAATTTTATCACAACTAAGAGCCATATGTGTCGCTCCTCTACTCGTAGCCACCGTGAGTCGTAGCACCTCGGTCGCGGATGCACCTGCCAAGACGATGCACCGGCGAATTTGCTTGATCGCGTTAGATTCTCTAATCCGACAAAACTCATTTTCTCTTTCTCTCTTTCTCATCACATCCACTCAACTATTGATGGTGTTCACGCTTATTCAACCATTGAACAATTGTGTCTCTAATTAGGATAATCTGGATGAGATTCAGGATTAACATCTGGATTAACTTTTTTAGATTAGAGAGAAACATCATATATAAACTACATAGGATAAGGATGGGCCAAAAGGTATGTACAACTATTGTACAC
The DNA here is from genome assembly GCA_946800325.1 of Luzula sylvatica. Classification (NCBI taxonomy): domain Eukaryota; kingdom Viridiplantae; phylum Streptophyta; class Magnoliopsida; order Poales; family Juncaceae; genus Luzula; species Luzula sylvatica. The sequence continues at coordinate 42,558,591 of OX326959.1, forward strand.
ATTTTCAAACAGAAAACTACATGCACCCTTTCAGTATTCTGTTGAAACGAAATTGTTAAATCATTCCAAACAACTTAAAACCTCACGAAAGTTGTAGATAATCGTATTATCGTTCCAACCCAATTTGCCCCATCCCAATTGGAGTTCGGATGCGAAAGTTATGACGGTTTTTCTAACTGTATGTCAAACTGTCGCATCCTTTCGGTATTCCATTAAAACGAAACTGATACATCGCTCAAATGAAATATATGTCTTCATGAAAGTTCTAGAAAATCTTATTATCTAACCAAACCAATTTGAACCATTTAAATTGGAATTGTTATCTGAAAGTTATGCCAGTTTTACTAAAACCATTTGAACTGATTTTCTGGTTTTCTTAACAAAATCGTTTCTTATCAATTTAACTATGTATATCCTATATACATATGTGCATCTAATATACATATCATTTATGCCCACGAATGTGTGAGTTCGTTTGTCCTCATACGTACCATTTTATCGTTGATCCAAAACTGTATTTCCTTCAGTTAGACTCAATGTTACAAAAATCGCTAGGCGCTAGTCGGGCGGACGGACACCGTCTAGCAACTAGAGGGATTAATCGGATCTAGGCGGATTTGTAATTTTACATAGTTTTTGTCATTTTTTTAATTTATATATATTATAATTTGTGCTATAATTTTTTGTACTAAAAATAATGTATATTGATTTATTTAAAACAACGTCCAAACAAATCATAACATTAAATCTACATATTAATTTACTTAAAACAACGTCCAAACAAATTATAACATGAAATCTACAAAATGACATTAATACAAATTTAAATAAATCACAAAATAAAATTACTAAAAATAGAAATAATAAAGGAAATGAGTTGTGGGGTTTTTTTTTTTTTTTTTTTTTTTAAAAAAAAAAAAAAAATTAAAGTGGCCTGGGCGGGCCTGGGCGGAATTAGGCGGGGCTAGGCGGAATTCCGCCTAGACAGAAACGACTAGGCTAAACCTGGGCGTTTTCCCAGCTCCTAGCGCCTAGGCGGCCGTCTAGGCCGATTTTTAGAACAATGATTAGACTCCACTTTTTGAATTTGTAATTTTTTTTTTTAAAAAAAAAAAAGAAATTTGTGTGTGATAGTTTTCTATTACAGAGTACTTTGAGGACATCATGAAAGTTGCGTATGTACTCGTGTTGAACTTCAATGTGGACATTTTTCGGGAAATAGGATAATTAATTTTTGTTAAGGTGTTAGACATCACTTTTTTGATATTTTTAAGAAAGTTTTACAAAATTAAAATTCGTGTGTGTTAGTCTTCTATTACGGAATATTTTTAGGAATAAATGAAAATTGAGTATTCTCCTCGTGTTACACTTGAATTTTGAAAATTTTCTAGACAACATGTTAATTGATTTTTATTTAAGTTGTTAGACTTCACTTCCATGCATTTTTAAGATTTTTTTAAAAAAATAGAAATTTGTATGTATCAGTCTTCTATTAAGAAGTAATTTTAGGACAACATGTAAATTGAGTACTTTGCTCATGTGGCACTTCACTTTTTGACATTTTTTAGGAAATATCACAATTCTTTTTTTAGGTGTTAGACTCATTTTTTTTGCATTTTTAAGAATGTTTTGAAAAAATACAAATTTGTGTTTGTTAGTCTTTTATTACGGATCATTTTGAAGTCAACCTTAAAATCGAGGATTTTGCTCGTGTCATACTTCAATTTTGACTTTTTTAGGAAATAGGAAAATTCATATTTTTTTAAGGTGTTAGACTTCACTTTTTTGCATTTTCAAGAAATGTTTGAAAAAAATAGAAATTTGTGTGTTTTAGTCCTCTATTTTTGACATTTTTTAGGAAATATGATAATTCTTTTTTTAGGTGTTAGACTCAATTTTTTTGCATTTTTAAGAATTTTCTAAAAAAATAGAAATTTGTGTTTGTTACTCTTCTATTACGGATCATTTTGAAGTCAACCTTAAAATCGAGGATTTTGCTCGTGTGATACTTCAATTTTGACTTTTTTAGGAAATAGAAAAGTTCATATTTTTTTAAGGTGTTAGATTTCACTTTTTTTGTATATTCTAGAAATGTTTGAAAAAATAGAAATTTGTGTGTTTTAGTCCTCTATTACAGAGTATTTTCAAGACAACATGAAAAATGAGTATTTTTCTCGTGTTACACTTCAATTCAGATATTTGTATAAAATAGGATATTTAATTTCTTGGCAGGTGATATAGTTCAGTTTTTCCTTTTGTAAGAAATTTATGAAAAATATAAACGTGTGTGTATTAGTCTTCTATTACGGAGTATTTTTAGGACAACATGATAATCAGGGGCGGAACCAGGCACAAAAATTGGAGGGGACAAGAAGTAGATTTTTTTTTATGTAATGTCATTATACTATGACATACGAAATAACAAAAAAAAACATAATATTGTTAAATTTTAAGCAAAAATCAAAAGTATATATTCGTCCAAAATAATTAAACATCCAAATTAAAATTTAATTTAAATCCAGCGAAACCCTTTTATTTTTTTATATTTTTTCAACTAAAATCTAACATTTATTACAACTATATTATTCATACATGGAAAATACCAAGTAATTGTCCTAATTTTATCAATTAGTTTTATTTATTTTTTATTTTTAGATTTTGGAAGTTTAAGATAAATTCTATAAACTTAATTATTAATTTTGTGAATTTTAAGAAACTTAAAGAAGATACTTGCTTGCTTTTATTTTATTCGTAATTTGAAGAAGATTTTGAATTGTTTTAAAAATTATTGATAGGTTTCACAGAAAAAAAAATGACAAAATATTTGCAATGGAGAATAAGTAGGGGAATAAGTATATATACGAATTATACCTATGTAATATTTGAATGGAAAACATTTCACATTTCATTGAATGGAAATAGGTGAATAAAATTGGTCCTTGCGCATTTTGTATTTGCATGTAACAACATTCTTTACACTCTAGAATATCAAAAAAATAACTATAACTCATGAAAGGTGCCAAACAATAAATTCTACGAATATACATTGAAAAATTCTAGAATTTATGGGGGGTGCCAAGTGTAATAAATATCAAAAATAGGGTTTTGATATTTGTAGAATATTTTAAATATATAAATTTCCATGATCAAAACCGACTCCTTATGCATCAAACTTGTTGAAAAGGTATAATCGTAATTTCATTTTTTTGGGTTATTTAAATAAATATATTATAGGGTCTTATTTGCAAAAGGAGCAAACCATTAATAATACTAAAAATAGAGTTTGTAAATAAACCCCCATATAGTTGTAAATCCAAGGACTTACAATTTTGATAGTTTTGTGGGTATGTATGAAATGTTCTTTTCCATTATCTCTTCTTAGTCGGCCATCATGTTATCCCTCTCCATCCATCCATACAACCACAAAACATTCATGAAACCCTAACAAAAGAAGAGAGAAAAATAGAAAAAATTTAAGGAAAATAGGAGATTTCGCAAAAAGAAAAGTGCCATAATCTTCAGGAGATTGAGTTGTGCGAGTTGGCAAGATCAAAAGAAAAATTCCATCCAAATTTTGAGTTTCTCCATTTTCAGTCCATCTTGTGCGTCGTTTCGATTAATCTCTTGTTTGTCGAGTTTCTTTCCATTATGTGAATGCTATTTTCACTTATCTCTTGTTAAGAATCCAATTACGACCGTTTCTAGACCTTACATGATAGTCTAGGATTCTCGCTTTAAAATCCGTATTTTGCTTTTAAAAACCGTGTTACTTCACAAAACGTATATTATGTAGATTTGATCATATATATGTATGTAGAATTTGAGTTTGATAAAACGTAAGTCGGGCTTACGATTTTTAAAAAGGGTCATATGAGAACATTACGCGGCTCCTCCGATATGTTTTAGTTTGTTAGGTGTAGTGTCGCATGACCCCGTGGCGCTCTTTGGAGGGAATAGCGTAGCAATCTTGATGTAGTGCAAAGTCCCGACCCATGAGGGGTCTGGCTGTGGCGCATGGATATCTAGTCGTGAGCTCATTTTTTTGGGAATTCGCACTTCCCGAGCTTTTGGATTTGTTCCAGCCCGTGTGTAACTTGCTATCAGTGAAGGAAATACAGTTTCAGAATCAACCATAAAAGTGTACATAAGGATAAACAAATATAATCGTACATTCGTGGTCATATCTTTCAGTAGGAAAATCCAATTTGAATGATTCAAATTGGGTTAGATAGATAATAAGATTATATACAACCTTCATGTAGAAATATGTTTCATGTGAGCGAAGTATCAGTGTCGTTTCTATGAAATACCGAAAGGGTGCAACAATATGACATATAGTTAGTAAAACAGTCATAACTTTTGTATACGAACTCCAATTGGGTCAGGCCAAATTGGGTCGTGTAGATAATAAGATTATCTATAACTTTCGTGTTGGTTGATTTTCTGTCAGAGGAATTTACCAATTTCGTATGGACAGAATACTGGACAGATTCATGCAACTTTCTGTGTGAAAGAGTGTATATTGGATATACATGTCTCTTGGCCAATCCTAATCTTATATGATATAAATAGGATAATTCTCTCTCTTCTAGACAAGTGATTCAGTCCAATTCATTCAGAATATTCCAGAAATTTGTGAGACAACTTTCTAGAGAGTGAAAGGGTGTAAAGAGAGAGAACCGAGAAAAGGAGTTTTCCGGTATAGAGAATCAAACAATCAAGCAAGTTCGCCGGTGCATCGTCTAGGAAGTTGCACCCGCGATCGACGTCTTACGAGTCAAGGTGGATACACGTAGAGGAGCAACAATTGGGGCTCTTTCAGTTGTGATCGATTCGGACGAGTAATTTCAGTCGGAGACGAAATCGAGTGAATCGGCAACGTCAACGAACGGTGAAAGACGCGTGGTGTGGGACGCGCGGGTTGTCACCAACGTGACACGGAAAAGAAGACTAGCAATCAACCCTTCGTGTGCAATCAATTTTGCACTGGTATGAATCTAATCTTCTTAATTGCATCGTACCCTTCGAAATCATGGCGTGATCTCGAGAATCGGGGAACCGGACCGGGCCTACATATCCGCTGCGCGGGCCCGGGGCCGGGTAGAATCCCCAACAATCAGCGCATGTTGGCACTTCAGTCGAGAGTTATTTGCGCCCTCACCCCGAGTAAAACCATTAGTAGTATGTATATGATTAGATATGAAGGTAAGTGATTTTGATTTCGAAAAATCGGGGCAAGTATTTGAGAAGCATTTATATACATATATGATTTATGATTTGATTATTTTCGAGCGAGGTTTTTGGCTAGCCATGTATAAGGTTGATCTTAATAAGTTAGACTCAAAACCCACTCACTTAGTCACTTATGTGACTAACCATTTTATTTGAATGTTTTGAGTCTAGGTACGGTAGGCAGATCATTCGGGGCAGCGGGTATGTAGAGTGTGAGTTCGACGGTTTCGTTTTCATCGCGGAACCTCCATCTTGTTCATATTAGTTTATTTCCATTTCTTGTCAGCGAGCCTTTTGTTGCTGCGACTTATTTAGTTTTGTGTTTGTTTAAGTCGCGTATGTGTTTATATGCTTCCGCTAGGTTTCTTTGTGTTTGTTTGTATATGTTATGGTGATGCATATGTACATATATGTGTGTGTGTCGTTATTTTCGAGTTGTGGTATTTATGTTTTTGTGAAATTATCATATAAGAGCCTGTGGTATACGAGTTGTATACTGGCGGGTTGCCGCATCATTTTCCATTATATTTTTGGGATGTGGCACCAAGACTCTCCTTGGTCCCCCCGTTAGTTCCGCCACTGATGATAATTCAGTATTTTGCTCGTGTTTCCTTCAATTTTAAATGTTTTAGAAAGTAGGATAATTGGTATTTTTTTTAAGGTGTTACACTTCATTGTTTGCATTTTTTTATTTTTTAGAAAAAAAAATAGAAATTTTCGTGTGTTAGACTTCACTTTTTTGAAAATTGTGTATTTTACTCGTGTTACACTTCAATGTGGACATTTTTCGGAAAATAGGATAATATCTTTTTTTTAAGGTGTTAGATTTCACTTTTTGAATTTTTTAAGAAAGTTTTAAATATTTGAAATTTGTGTGTGTTAGTCTTCAATTACGAAGGATTTTTATGACAACTTGGAAATTTAATATTTTCCTCATGTTAAATTTATATTTTGGCATTTTTAGGAAATAAGATAATTGATATTTTTTTGAGGTGCTAAACTATATTTTTTTGCATTTGTAAGAAATATTGAAAAAATAGAAATTTGTGTGTTTTAATATTGTATTATGAAGTATTTTGAGGACAACATCAAAAAGCAATGACGACAGATCTTTTTTTGGGAAGGAATGGATTGTCCAACAAGCGTTGCGTCAAGAGTCTGTCATGAACAGTAGCGACGCAGTCACATATCTATGAATTTGTTTATGAATTCTTTTTCTTTTTCTTTTTTCAGATATCCCTCTTGCTATCTATATGTCTATGCCGTATTTCGAAGTTATATTTTGTATGTTATGTGTTAGTGCAGAAAACAAATATGTTTCTCGAAATGTTTTGTGGATTGCAAATAATTGCAAAACTTTAATGCGTTAATAAGGTTATATTTTTTTTAATCACATTATGATCTATCTTTTGGTAATCATAATTTCGTGTCAACAAACGTAATAACACCAAATTATCTAGTACAATCGCACGACGTGTCCAAAGTGTACTACGCAATCGGATAGGGTAGAGCTAGTTAATATTTAATACATATCCTTCTTCGTCAAACTTTCGTCTATTCAAATTCAAAAGAGTAATTTATACTTATGTATAAAGTTGGAAGAAATGGAGCTCATACATGAGGCCACGTCACCAGGGGTTTTTTTGTAAAAAAAATATTTTAAAATTTACATTTTGGTCCTTTTTAGTTTAAAAAATTACATTTTAGTCATTTTTATTTACATTTTGGTCATTTTTTGTCTAAAAAAATACATTTTGGTCCTTTTTATTTACATTTTGGTCCTCTTTTATTTACATTTCGGTCATTTTATATATTTTTGAATTTACATTTTGGTCCTTTTTATTTATATTTTGGTCCTTTTTAGTTTTAGTTTACATTTTGGTCTTTTTTATAAACATTTTGGTCCTTTTTTATTTAAATTTCGGTCCTTTTTTATATTTTAATTTACATTTCGGTCCTTTTTATTTATATGTTGGCCCTTTTTAGTTTTAATTTATATTTTGGTCCTTTTTATTTACATTTCGGTCTTTTTTTACATTTTGATCATTTTTCTTATTTTACATTTGGTATTTGTTTCCTATTTTACATACATATTAAAAGTTGTGAATATGTCCTGATTATATTAATCGAATTTAGAAGCACCTGAGCAAATGCTATTTATACAAATTACATTAGAAAATAATATTCGTGATAGACTAATTTCGTGAACCTCATACATCTATTGACATCATGATATTTGCAAATGTGTCATGATTATATTAATTTAGTTCAAACGCATGCGCGTTAATTCGCACACGAGTTAATTCTATTTAAATAATTATATAAAAAACATCCCGCGCAATTGCGCGGGGATAAAGCTAGTAAAAAACAAATCCCAATCCAACTCAAATGAAGCTACATCTAGCTATGACGAAGAGTCTCTTTGATTTCTAATTTCTAATCAGTACAAACCCCAAGTAGGTATACCTACTACAATATAAAAAGCATAAAATTAGTGAATACTATTTAGACCATAATTAATGAGAAAATATATGGAGTCTTCGCAACTCAATAAAATACCATTGATGCGTCAATCGAAGATATTTAATTAGATTGATTAGTTTCTTTAATTGAGTCAATTAAACTAAACATTAATTTAAAGATTAATCAATTCAATCAATCCCATTAATAAGAAGTGGAAATTATTTCTACAAAAAAAATTGCCTAGTTTTGATATTTATACTCCCTTTTAGACTCCCTTTCACTTGTGCAAAGACCCAAACAAAAAACAAAAGACCTACAACCGAGATTCTATGCATCTTCCTAGTCCAACATGTTCAAATTTATTAAAATTAATGTTTTTAATTAATAATATTATTAGGACATGATAATATTCAATGTATTTGTGTGTGAATATGAGATATATGTGTCTATTAAATAGAATACAAATATCTAGATAAACCAAAAGTTGTATTGAGAGGGTGCATGTGATCTATAAATGCAACTCATCTCATATGTTTTTAGAGAGAGAAAATCTCCAGAAAAAAAAAATATGAAAAATTAGAGTAAGGAGTAGAAAAAATAATCTCACCCTTATCTCGAAATATTGTATCTATATATAATTGAGTGTGTACCATTTGATACTTTGTATCTATCTACTTCTTTGTGTGTACTTTTTGGATGTGTGTACCAATCCTACCTTGAAAAGAATTCGTCAGATAGTGTCTCCCTCTACAGTTTGGCATTTAATATCTTCACCTTTCTCACTGTTTTTGCTATTCATCCCCAAGACATATCGCCAAATCATTTCTACTGGAAAATCAATCCAAGTAAACCCCAAAAATCCCAACAAATTGATATCAGAGCGACGATTATCGAACGACGGTTATCGAAAGCGGTTATTGAGTTTAGTAGAAGTCGGAGAAGGAGATCACCAAGACAACCAAAGAGGTTATGTACTTGGGCTCACACGAACTTCACAACTCATTTCCGAATTATCGAGTCAAAGAAGGAGATCACCAAGACAACCAAGAATGTTACGTATTTGGGCTTCCATGAACTTCACAACTCATTATCGATTTATCGAGTTTAGTAGAAATTTGGAGTAGGAAAATGCCACGACAACACAAGACGGTGTGTTCGGATTCCCACAAATTTCGCAACTCAATTTCGAGGGAGAAAAATATATTTTTTTGGAGAATTATCACGAGGGTTGTTTGATCTCGCATGGTCTATGAAAAATATTAGAAGGAGAAGAAATTGTTGATGGTACGGACAAGACGAAGAAAGAAGACAATTCGAAAAAAAAAACGATCCAAAAAAACGATCCCAAAAGAGGACGATTCGGAAAAATGCGATTCGAAAAGATGATCCGAAAAAGGACGATTCGAAAAAAAAGCCGATTAAAAAAAACAAGTTTAAAGAAAAAAAAAATAGACGAGCGTGACAAAAAAATTACGGGGGAGTATCGACAACAAAAAAAACATTAAGGGGGAGTATTAAAATTAATGTTTTTAATTAATAATATTATTATGGCAGGATAATATTCAATGTATTTGTTTGTGAATATGAGATATATGTATCTATTAAATAGAATAGAAGTATCTAGATAAACCAAAAGTTGTATTGAGAGGGTGCATGTGATCTATAAATGCAACACATCTCATATGTTTTTAGAGAAAGAAAATCTCCAGAAAAAAGAGAAAAAAAAATTATGTGAAAAATTAAAGTAAGGAGTAAAAAAAATAATTTCACCCTTGTCTCGAAATATTGTATCTATATATAATTAAGTGTGTACCATTTGATCTTTTTGGATGTGTGTACCAATCCTATCTTGAAAAGAATTCGTCAGATAGTGCTCTGCAGCGTGGCATTTAATATCTTTACCTTTCTCACTGTTTTTGCTATTCATCCCCAAGACATATCGCCAAATCATTTCTACTAGAAAATCAATCCAAGTAAACCTCAAAAATCCCAACAAATATACTCTCTAAAGTCTAAACCTCGTCCTCTCTCGAGCAGATTCAAGTAACCCACCTAGTCAAAGGCAAGTTCCATACATATCCTCCTATTTCCTCAGCCTTTCTTTCGTCAACTACAAAGAGTACAACTACAAGGCAAGTTCCAATCCAACTCAAAAAATTGCTCGATTTATTTCTGAGAAAAAGGAATAGCTTGATTTGTGCATAAAAAATGAAATCTTTTGATGGATGTGAGATCTGCCGATTATCAAATGATACTCTTTCTCATTTGATCTCACTGACTTCCCCTAAAGACGCATCTTGTTGCGCTGCTGTTTGTTCTGCACTTAATTCTGCTTCCAATTCAGATCTTGTTTGGGAACATTTTATTCCTTCGGGTGTTCTTTCCCGTTTGGTCGATCCTTTACCAGCTTTCTCTTCCAAAAAAGAATTATTCTTTTACTTGTGTGACCATAACATCCTAATAGATAATGGAAGCAAGGTATAATTTCTTATCATTTTTATTAGTTCAGATATTTTCATATCAAGTTCAATTATCTAATATCATCAATTACAAGTACATAATTGCTTGATGTGCCTTAATCTGTATTTGTTGTCATCACACAAATTAGACTTTCAGAATAGAAAGAAAGAGCGGAGCCAACATCTACATGGTGCGTGCTAAAGATATATCTATAACCTGGTCCAATTCACAATACTGGCAAATGGTTCCTTCGAGCGATTCAAGGTGTGTGGATCGATGTTTTTATTTTTATCCATATTTCTCGAAAAATGAAAATAATTTAGCATTTTTTTATACATTTTGATAAATAAATAAATGTTGAAATCTTACCAAGATCATAGGAACAATCATTAGATCTTTTTTTGCATTTAAGGTTTGGGGAGGTAGCGACTCTTTCGTTAGTATGGTGGTTGGAAATGGCTACGTCTTTCAGCACCAAAGACCTCTCTCCTGAAACTATGTATGCTTCTTATCTCGTATACAAACTAGAGGATGGCGCAGATGGACTGGAGGTTCCACAACAAACATTTACTGTTCTAGGAAATTACGAGTCATTCCACACTGTATGCCTACAACCAGAAGATGGCGAGATGTTTCAAGAAATAAACGAAAACATTCGAATTCCCAAAGAACGGGAAGATGGATGGTTGGAAATGGAACTAGGAGAGTTTTACGTTAGCAAGGATGAGATTGGTAATGTCGGTATGGGATTGAACGAGATCGAGAAATTGTATTCAAAGAGAGGATTGATTGTTGAAGGCTTCGAGATACGACCCAAATAGAGCCATGACATGATTAAGGGCTTTAAGTTTTATTTTTTATTTTTATACAAATTGTTAGCTGTTGTTGATTTTGTTGATTTTGTTGCGTTAATGTTTTCTGAATGTCCATAGATCGATCTCTTACAAATGACCGGCATTCGCTTTATTTAATTTAGCCACCATGTTAGTTGTTGTCAGCATCCTATTTCTCGTAGGGATAACCCTAATATGACCGGCCTTCGCTTAATTTTTTTTTTTTTTTAATGGTATTCGACAAGCAATCGCTTTCGTTACTAATACCTATTTTTTTTTATTGATGTCAATGAAGATCGAATCCACAATCTCTCACAACATATGATTTTTTGTGTTTCACACTCAACCAACTAGACTATGTACCTATTGACATCTTTCGCTTAATCTTATAGGATTGTATTTGCACGATTCACCGATCAACATATTTAGTTCATTTACAACTTGACAACCAACCGGTCTTCGTGATTTAAAAGAAAGGAAATATTAAAATAATTAATATCGTTATTACATACCACGAAATTGGTTACATGCAAAATCACTTATGAATTGAATTAAAATAAGTTATGCAAGAATTAGGGGTTTTCTAAAGTTTTTATTTTGACCCTCGAACAGTGAAAATTACAAAGAACATAAAGTCAGTGAAAAAATATTTTAGTACTAACCATTTGAACGACTGAGTTATATGTTTCTGCGGGTTTTTGTTAAACGGATAAATATATCATGTCCCCATAAACACACAAAAGATTTCTTGATGCGTCAATCGAAAATGAGTTAATTGAATTGATTAAACTTTTTAATTGAATCAATTCATTTAAGTATTGATTTGATGTTAATTAATTAAATAACCTCTTTTAACCTTTCTCGATTGACGCATCAACACAATTTTTGTGTGTTTGTGGAGGTGCCATATATAATTCCTTGTTAAATCAACATAACGATAGCCGCCAGATCTAGTTTTTACAATAAAATCAAATAAATGTGAAGATACATCTTTGCCGATGTCACTGTTGGGTCCCTGCCATTTATGCAGAGCGGAATCGTCCCCGTGAGAACTAATCGAACATTTATGTACTGTATGAGTTTGAAAGAAGGATTTCAAAATTTTACCTATCAAGTCACGCTTGACCTGATTGGAGAAGAACGTTTGTTGAGATGAATTCACTCGCTCATTCCTTGAGAACGATCCCCTCATTTGGCGAAAACCAGTTTTAGTATTTACCTACCTATTTTGCTAAATCAATTGTAATCGTGTTTACTAGGTCCACCTCATCATCGTGCAACGAATTCTGCAACGGGATTGGCTGTCCAGATTTATTGATTGAGTTAATTAGTACCTCAATTAACTTAAAATTAATATGTAAAATTGAATTAACACTCAATTAATATGTATGTTCATTAACATGTATGAATTAACTGTTCATTCAACTTTACATGTTAATTATACAATTATACGTTAATTGAAATGTTAATTAGCTCAATTAACTATCATTGACTATCACATAAAAGATACAGGAGTGCATTTGAGGAGATCAGTACGAATTAACTGTTTCCATTTTTCCACCTCGTCACGGGTGATGGAGTGCCGTTTTGGGGGCTGAATATATAACCGCATATTATTATTGTATCATATTTCAAGTTCATTAGGTGCTCGAGTTCATGCACCTTAGCATTATTGATTTTATTCGTCATTTTCGACAGCGTAGCAAAATGGTAACTTGCCGGTTGAAAACGATTTGGTGCCTAATATGCTAGACCTTGCTCCTCTCGTACCGAAAAATATACTTGGTCTCCCACACTCATTCCAAACTTCTTGATGAGATGACAAAAAAGAATTTAGTGAATTGATTAGCCATTCTAATTGGCTTAACTAATTGTTAATTGACACGTTCAATTGACAAGTCAATAAATTATATTAATACATATTAATTGACACGTCAATTCAATTAAATGATCAATTAAATCGCTAATTGAATCAATCCATTTAATCATTATCTGCTACCTCATCAATGTTTTTTTTGTGTTACGGGACTGCATATATAACCCCATATTTTTCGTACCTAATATTGCATTAGTATACTGCATTGTTGCTTGACTCTTGCCAACTTGTGGAAAACTTTCACCACTTGTTGGAAATTAAATAAAAGAGGACTTGTCGGCATGGCTTATTGGATGCTGAAATTGTTATAAACTAAGTGTGATTTAGATAGCAAACTTAATTATTCTCTCTCTCTCTCGTCTCTTTAACAAAATTTCTTCGAAAATGGCCATAGCACTAGCAGGAGAATGGTTTGCTTCGGCGCTTATCCCAAATTTGGTTTAGGTAGCAAACTTAATTACTCTCTCTCTCTCTCTCTCTCTCTCTCTCTCTCTCTCTCTCTCTCTCTCTCTCTCTCTCTCTCTCTCTCTCCCTATAACAAAATTTCTTCGAAAATGGCCATAGCACTAGCAGGAGAATGGTTTGCTTCGGCGCTTATCCCAAATTTGGTCGACAAGGTAACCAATTACCTTACTTCCAATTTGAACCTCCTTGAAACTGCCAAAGATTCACTTGAATCTCTGTCAAACACCCTCTTGACCATCAAAGCTACAATAGATGTAGTAGAAAGTCAAATCATGATCGAAAACCCGAGTCTTAACGAATGGCTAAGAAAACTCAAGTTACTTGTCTATGAGGCTGAGGATCTCATAGATGTATTCCAAGCCAGGTCAATCGAAGCAACAATTAAAGCAGAAAATAAGGTCAGCAATTTCATGCCTTCCTCTCTAGATACTATTAAGAATACATTGCTTCCCGACGAGGACTTAAAACAATTAGAGAAAATAACCAAGAAGTTCGAAGAAGTCTCCCGTAATATTGGAAATTTGGTAAATTTAGTAAACATGATCAATACGAACAATGTCGAAAAACAAGAGAGGACAGAGACGATCTCACTTTTGCCGGATGAGATGGAGTTAGTTGGTCGAGATAATGAATTAGGTTGTATATTAGATATAATATAAGAATCAAAAGATAAGCCAGAGTCAAGTAAAATGGGCGGGGCAAGTAGCAGCAATAGTGGAGGCCTTGTTGTGTGATTCCAATAGTAGGCTTAGGGGGTGTAGGTAAGACTGCTCTTGCTCAAGTCGTGTACAATAACCAAGAAGTAAGTGACTATTTTAGTCTAAAAGCATGGGTATGTTCTTCTAATAGTTTTGATATAAAGATTCTTATGGAAAAAACTATCCAACTTTTAGGTGCAAATTTGAATTCAAATTTGATGTCATTGGAGTATGCTAGTAAAAAACTTACATCAATCATAAAAAATATGAAATTTTTGTTTGTTTTTGACGATGTGTCTAGAAAGATAGAGAATCAGTGGGATGTCCTATACACAACCTTGTGTTGTGGTGCACCAAGAAGCGTAATTATAATAACAACTCAAAACAAAAAATTTGCTGATAGGGTAGCAACTTTAAGTCCCATAGTTCTGGATACTTTAGAATGGGATAAGTTTTTAGAACTGTTTTACCATCACACGTTTGATAATATAATGATAATGGAAGAGAAAAGAGAAATATTAGAACCAATTGCTATATCAATAGCTGAAAAGTTGCATGGGCTTCCATTAGCAGCAAAAATAATTGGAAATTTACTTAGATGTAGAATAGATGAGAATGAATGGACGAAAATATCTAGAAGTGAATGGTGGAATATACGTGAAGGTGTAGATGCAATTCTGCCTTCTGTAGGTCTCAACTATCAGTATCTAAAACCTTGGTTAAGGCAATGTTTTGCTTATTGCTCCATATTCCCTAAAAATTACTTGTTCCAAAAGGAAAGGTTGATACAGATGTGGATAGCTCACAATTTCATTCCAAATAATAATTATGGGGTAACTAAACTAGAGGACAAAGGGAGGGAATGGTTTGCTGAATTAGTTGAGAATTCCTTTTTCCAACCAGCTTGGGACCATAGCAAATATGTCATGCATAATTTGATGCATGACTTAGCAACTACAATTTCTAGGGATGAATGCTTTACGATTTCGGAAAATACAATTGAAGTTCCAAAAAATATCCGTCACCTCGCATTAGAGACCAATAATCTCGAAGCTATTAAAAGAATAGATGAATTTCAATGTAAGCAATTACGTACCATCTTATACTTTGGACATTGCAAAGTCGATGGAATGTATGATGCTATCACTTGAATGATATGTCCACTCTTGAAGAATGGTCTGATGTACAAGCAAGGGAAATCGGTCGAAATCTCTCCAAATTGGAGATGATAGATTGCAAGAACCTGAGAGATGCGCCGCTCCTCTCTTTCGGCACATCTCTCAAGAATCTCTTCGTAAAAAGTTGCAACAACTTTAATTCTCTATCAAGACATTTACAAGGCCTCAACTCCCTCACCGTGTTACACCTATTGGATTTTACCATGAAGATCACAATAGGTTTTCATAATTTACCATTACTCGAGCACTTGTGGTTAATAAGTTGCCCACAGATGCAGAGTGAAGGGAGTATACAATCCCTTGCTAACTTAAAAAGAATAGAGATCGATAATTGTCCACTTCTTTTCGGCAAATCCGTGTTCAGTTCACAAGAACAAAAAAACAAGTGTTTGAGGCTTCAAGAAAACAGGCCAAGTTCACTTAAGCACCTTGATTTAGACCATAACCTTCTTTACCAAAATGACGATCTCATTCTAGCAAACCTTAACTCGGTACAATTTCTCCATTATAAACTTTTTGAACTCAATCAATTCACAATTGAACAAGATTCGTGGTTTCGAGGATTAATCACATTGAAAGAGCTTAGGTTTAGTTCTTGCAATTTTGAACACCTTCCTGCCAGCCTAATAACCCTTCCAGCCTTGAAGAAATTGACATTAACATCGTGCCATAATCTCATTTCATTACCAGAAAATGGAATGCCGCCATCACTTAGAGAGTTACACATACTTCAATGCTCTCCACGGTTCAATGAGCGGTGTCGACCCGTGGATGGTGCTGATTGGCTGAAGATTTCTCACCTCTCGTACATTAGTATTGATAACAGAACTGTGGGGAAAAAGGTACATTATATTCATCTTATATCTAAGCATCAAATAAACTTACATCATATGAATAATGATAATTTCTTCTCTTGTTTTGTTTACAGTAGTAAGGACAAAAATAAAAAGTGCCCCAACGCACCAAAAATCCCGAACTTAACGTAGAAATGAGCTAGCCTACGGGCGGTTACGCAAAAAAGAACGCAGAAATGAGCCTAAGTTGTACCTACGACTTTTG
Source organism: Luzula sylvatica (assembly GCA_946800325.1). Lineage (NCBI taxonomy): Eukaryota > Viridiplantae > Streptophyta > Magnoliopsida > Poales > Juncaceae > Luzula > Luzula sylvatica. The sequence continues at coordinate 42,574,855 of OX326959.1, forward strand.
GTCAATCTGGAAAAGACGCAACTGTCGTATCATTCGAAACAAAGCTATGACACCATCCCTGACTTTTAAAGAAATCAACCATCAAGCTTCTCAATGGCTTCATTTTTTTGTTTCTATACTTTCTTTGTTATTTTGTCTCCTGGTTTTATGTACAAGTTTCTATATTTCTCTTTGCTATTTTTTCTCTCAAGCATGTAAAGACTACAAGAGTAGTGATGTATGCCCAGATGTCTTCATCTTCAGCTATGGAGTTTGTTTTAGAAAATCATTAAAATTGAATATTTTGTTTGTTTTAGACATAAATTTTAGAATTTTTTAAAAAATATTATAATTTTCTTCAAAGGTGTTAGACTTAAATTTTTTCTTTTTTCAAAATTTTTTGAAAAGAAAGAAATTTGCTAGTGTTAGTCTTCAATTACGGAGTATTTTAAGGAAAACATAAAAACAGAGTATTTTACTCGTTTTAGACAACAATTTCGGCATTTTCTAGAAAAAAATATGATAATTTTTTTTGCAGGTGTAGACTTGACATTTCGAATTTCTGCAATTTTTTTGAAAAAAAATTGAAATTTTCATGTGTTAGTCTTCATTATCGAGTTTTTTTAGGAAAACTGGGTATTTTTCTAGTTTTAGATATCAATTTTGGTATTTTTAGAAAAAACTGATAATTGATTTTTTTTTAGAGTGTTAGACTTAAAATTTTGCATTTTTGCAAAATTTATGAAAAAAACAGAAATATGCAAGTGTTAGTTTTCAATTACGAAGTTTTTTTTGAGAAATAAAACATGACAATTGATTTTTGTAATTTTGTGGAATTTTATTAGCATTTTTCCTATTTTTTCTGTGATGTAGAAAACCATACTGTTTTTGTTACTGTTTGCATTTTAGAACTGACATATTAATTTTTCTGATGTAAATTAAGATCTAAGAAAAATATGCATGCGTCTAGCAATATTTGAACAATACATCCGTGTAATTAGAGTTGTGTTTTGATTGCTAAAAAAATTGATAAAGAGTCTCAAAGATCAGTACTGCAAAAATTTCTAATTATGTCTGTTTCTGGATCTGTTTTGATTGATTTTATTAAGTGATTTCCAAATTTGTTTAGTATGAAATAATTACATATTGTGTAGATAAGACACTCTAGTTTCATTACAAATTTGTTCCATTGGATTTGTTTATTATTCGAGTAGTTGAAAACTGAAAGAAATTGGCCAATGGTCCCATAGCCTGGATGGTTGAGTACTCAGCACAATAAACTCTCATGTTGTAGAGGTTGTGGGTTCGAATCCCGGCGGCATCAATATATATAAAAAAAAAAACCTATAATGGCCACGATTCTTGGCTTATGATTCTCTTCAAAAAAAATAAGAATATTGTCTTATATATTCTCTCTTTCGTTTCACTTCTTTGATCTAATATATTCGAGGTCTCGACACATTGTCAAATCTCCTTCAAAAAAAAAAAAAAAACTGAAAGAAATAATCCTGTTTTAGAACTTCACTGTAAACCTGTTCAAATCTTATTGACCTGCCTGTTTGATCTTTATTTTTCTTGCATTTTTGGATCTTAGAAAGTTATAATAATTGCATCTTGTTGTAGATCTGTTAATCATTTGCATGTAGAAACTTGTTTCATAGATTTTTGATAAAATTCCGATTAGTTATGATTCTGTGAAAACTGCTACTTGCTATAAAATTAGTCTGGATATTTCTGCAAATTTGCCGAGGATTGTTATGTAATTATTAGAGTACTTTTCACCGGTAATTCCAAATTGCACCATTCTGACTCTGTTAGATCCAAAATTGTATGGTACATTTTTCTGCTGATTTTGAGACCTTGATTGGAATTATATAATTTTATGATTAAGAAACATTCCTTGATTTAGTCTTGTGAATCATGGTTCGAAATCTCGGTATCGGAATCGGACTCGGTCGGGTCTGGAGACTCGGGACTCGGCTGACTCGGACAAGACTCGGGCGAGTCAAAAAAAAAAATCGGACTGCTAGTAAAAAAATCGGAAAAAATAGAAAAAAATTAAAAAACTTATTTTAAAAATATATAAATATTCATAAACATGATACACACAAATTCAACTCATGAAACTCAAATTACTACATTAAAAAAATTACATTACCTAAGAAAATTACTAAATCAGTACATTAAAAACTTCTACTGCCAAAAACTGTGACGAGCGGGTTGCGTTGTATAATCATTATCTTCATATTGATCATGAGGAGGAAAATACATTTGTAAATTTGTATTGTCGAAAATGTTCATCATTGAGTCGAAGGGTGATCGGTTTTCGTGTTGTGTGTTACCAGTATACTGATCGGAATAGTTTTCATTATTTGCGCTTCCAGTTGAACTTATATCCATTCCTGAAAAATTAGATCCCTCACTATAATTAGAGCCGTCATAAAAATACGGTACCTGAAGGTTCCTCTGCATATCAGGATTGTCTTTCCTTTCCTTTTGCCTAGCCTGATCTCTTTCATACAAACTTGTGAGTCTCACATGGCGACGTGTACCATGTTCATGGATCCGATTTATCCGGGTTATCGGATCCGATTTACAAAGCATCTGTAGTAACAAAAATATATAACAATCTCAAAAAAATATATAACATCTATCTCTACAAAATAAACATATAAAAAAAAAAAAAAAAAAAAAAAAAAAAACCGGGTTATCGGATCCGATTTATCCGGGTCAATATCGGATCGGTGGGGTCCGAATCCGAGTCAACTCGGCCGAGTTTTTTTTGACTCGGCCGAGATTTCGAACCATGCTTGTGATTAAGAATTTTTCTAGGCCTCGTTAGTTATAATTAAAATCTGAAATTTTGAACTTTGATTTGGTGAGGCGTAATCTTGCTTGTGTTAAATTCATATAATTTTTGGAATGTTAGAAATAATTCTTGAATAATACACTTGAAATGCGCAAAATTTCTCCGTGGAACGAACTCTTACTTGTTATAAGGAGTAGTTTATAAATAGTTTTGATTACTCTAGAGATTGAATAACACTTTTAACAACCAATTTTTAGAGTTATCAGTAATCATAATAAGGTCTTTATGATAGTGAAACCGTCAAACAAAAGGTATTCAATTATAATTGTCCCTAGTCATATATAGATGTCATGGATGACATAGCCGAGACAATATAACGGAACTATGTGTGTATTAGTCTTTTATTACGGAATATTTTTAGGCCAACATGAAAATTGAATATTTTTCTCTTGTTACACTTAAATTTTAATATTTTCAGAAAATATGATACTTGATATTTTTTGAAGGTTCTAGATTTCAGTTTTTGCATTTTTTTAATTATATTTTTTAAAAAATGGAAATCTATGAGTGTTAGTCTTCTATTACGGAGTACTTTGATGACAATATGAAAATTGCGTATTTTACTCGTGTCACACTTCAATGTTGACATTTTTCGGGAAATAGGATAATTGATTTTTTTTTAAGGTGTTAGACTTTACTTTTTGAATTTTTTAAGAAAGTGTAGAACAATAAAATTTTGTGTGTGTTAGTATTCTATTACGGAGTATTTTTAGGACAACATGAAAATTAAGTATTTTCCTCATGTTAAATTTCAATTTTGTATTTTTTTGGAAAACATGATAATTGATTATTTTAAGGTGTTAGACTTCGGTTGTTGCATATTTATGAAATTTTTGAAAAAAATATATAAATTTGTATGTGTTAGTCTTCTATGTGTGTGTATTAGTGTTCTATATCAATCTCGTTTCTTTTCAGAAAAAAATATTCTATATATTTTAAATTTGAAAATTTCTATATTACCTCTTGATATTATGTGGTAGTGGAATATTGAGTTTTAGTGAGTAAAATTATGTTTTTTATACAACTGATTCATGGTAATTGGTATATTTTGTCGTGCTCTTCAAATCCATTCATTGATAATCATGTCGATTGATATGTTTTACATGTGATGGTATAATTTATTTATGATATTAATTTTTGAATGATTGTTATTTTCTTGGTTAAATTAAAATTTTAGGTCAATTATTGAAATTTATTTTAAAATTTTAGTACATTTAAATCTTGAAATTCCATAATTCAATTACATCAACCCAAACATAAAAAAATTACAAATTCAATAATTTTACTTTCGTTAACCCGAACATTAAAATTTATAACTACAATTTCGAAAACACGACTTGCGAAAACGTGATTTTTTTCGTGTAATTTCTAATACGGTAATCCAAACATGTCATTAATTGATTTTCAGTTTCAAATAAGTAAATAAGGCATGTTAATAACAAAATATAATATATAAGTTCGGTCCAGTAGGCTGAGTCCATGTGACAAGGCCCAAATAAGTACACTAGACAAGAGACTATATATAAATCTCTGATTCTCTTTTCCTAGGGTTTAATTTCGCGCGTTCTCTCTCTCCGCCGCCGCAGCCGTCGTCGTCACTGTCGTTGATCTCATCGCCGCAGGGGCGACCGACGAGAACACGATCTCCAAATGGTAATTTTGCTCACTTGTTAATCTGTGAAAATCTCGATACGATTAGTTAAGCTGATTTCTCGAACGTTGCTCTTGTGTGATGGTATAGACTAAGGGAACAGGAAGTTTTGGTAAGAGGCGGAACAAGACGCACACACTGTGTGTGCGTTGTGGCCGCCGCAGCTTTCACCTCCAGAAGAGCCGTTGTGGATCTTGCGGCTATCCCTCTGCTCGTATCCGCAAATGTATATTCTTGTTTCTCTAATTATTTCCAAACTGTAAAATATTCAGTGGGATTTGAATTCATCAATTTTCGATGTACTTTGATAATTTTATTTATCATTCCTGATTGAAATCATCGTGAAACTTGAAACAGATAACTGGAGTGTGAAGGCAATTAGGAGGAAGACCACTGGTACTGGAAGGATGAGGTACCTTCGCCACTTACCGAGAAGGTTCAAGTCTGGTTTCAGAGAAGGTACCTTCAATAATCTATGTTATTATTAACTTATTGGGTGTTTTCGTAATTAATGATATTATTTTGGACAATTTCACTCGTATCCTTCAATGACCTAAATGTATCACTGGAACCCTGATTTTATTGATATTTTGTGTAGGAACTGAAGCTGCGCCGAAGAAGAGAGTTGCAACGGCATCTTCGTAAAAATGAGACTTGTTTCGATGAATATGCATTTAATTTTGAATCAAATTTGGTGCTTAATATTTAGTATTTTTTTGTTGAAAGATCTGGATGCCTGTTCTTTTTTATTGAGATATTTTGCTTATTTAAGTAATACTTATCTATGTCAATTTACTTTTCTGTCCTTTGTTATTTCTCTCAAGTTCATTTTTTTCTTGTGTTTTGGTGATGTATTTTCTTTTGTTGGTGACTTCTGTTTTAATCCTCTATTTGTTGTGAAATTAACGAATTTTTATTGCTATTTATGTTTGTAGGTTTCACCTTTAAAAAAAAGGATAGTGATATTGACGGGAAAATATAGGGAAATTTTCAAAAAAAAATTTATCTTTTTTGGATATTTTAAAAAATCCTTTATCTTTTTGGAAACTTCAAAAAAAAAATTCTACCAAATTTTTATTTTCAAATATTCTCTATGGAGTTAAAATTAATTCTGGATGATTTTAAATATTTTTTAATGACCAAAATGTTCTTCATTAGATACAAAAAAATTTATTTAAATTTGACATTAAAATTATCATTTCAAGTTTAAATATTTTGTTCCAGTAATATTATTTTCTGTTAATATCATTACTCTTAAAATAATCAAGTTAGTGCATGATTAAAATTACCATTCTATCAACGGACATATTTATCCAACAAAGCCCTAAAACTAGCACTTAAAACTATGGATAATTATACATGCCCCTCAAATTTCCCTCCTATAGAACGATTAATTAATGATTAATTAACATGATAATTAACAAGAAGACATTTCATTAATGATCAATTAGTATTGATTAAGAATTGTCAATTCCATAAAGGATTAATTGATATTGATTAAGAATTGTCAATTCATACTTATTTTAATTATATATCAATTAATCGTTAATGGGGTATATTTTTGTTAATTACCATGTTAATTAACAATACAGAGGGTGTTGGGGGGAGTTTGAGGGCGCCATATATGGCCTCTAAAATTATGGGGTTATATATGGAATCCCTCGAACACAAAAATAGTTCAATGAGGTGACAAGAAAAGGTTAAGTAAATTGATTAGTATTATTAATTGATTTGATTAGCGATTTAATTGAATTGACACGTCAATTAATATGTATTAATATATTTTATTGACGTGTCAATTAAACGTCTCAATTAACAATTAATTGAGTCAATTAGAAAAACCAATCAAGTCACCTAATTTATTTTTGTCACCTCAACAAGCTTGAGATAAATTTGGGGGATCAAGCATATTTTCCCTAAAAGTATCATGCTATTTTAGATTTTTATAATGGTACATGTGTTATTTGAGGTTTTAGAAGAGTAAATTGGTCCTGTTCAAGTTACAATTTGTATCTTTTTGAGTCAAATTTCAAAAAAGATAGAAAATAGGAAATAACCCCAACTGTTTTGCAAAATATATGCACTGTTTTTGAAACCAAAAAATGTGATAAGAGATTGCATACTACATTGCAATGCTAATATTGGGCATTAAGGAGTAGGCAAAGGTTGTACAAATTATATAATACTAATACACAAGAGAGAAAAATCCACAAAACAAATTCACTCATTTCATTTCACTTCAAGGATCTCATCCAATGCGTAGTTGTTTGTCGAAACACCGGCATAATTCACCTTGGCGAATCGTACCACTACAGGGTAACGGCTTTTTGCGTCCTGAAAAATTTAGCGACTTCTATTATAATTGCAATTATGAATAATTACACTGTTATTTTGTCGAATCAAATTGAGCACACAAACAATACCTGATCAACTGTCACGACGGTTCCAATTCCGTTGAACCAGTATGATTCCCTCCTTAGAATCTTAACCTGATTTAAATTAAGAGGAATATCAATGAGTAGATGAATATAACTTCAAGATTGACGATATGCATATTGTTTCTCGATTGTTTCAATATTGAATGGATAATCAATGAACGAAATATAAATGACTTCAGAAAAAATATCTTCATGTTAATAACAAACCTTGGTTCCCCTCTTTGGGCCGATAGGTGGCGGCTTGACAGCCTGGGCTGGCTTGGCACCGGCTTCGGCCGGCGGAGCCGGAGCCGGAGTGGGAGCAGCAGCTTCCTCGGCACGAACTACAAATTTCTTGTTACTATTACTCACCCTCTGAAAGCTGAGGGAATTTACACGAGAGTTAGACGTGTTGGCGCCGGCCATGCACGGCGTCAACACGAATCTTGATGCAGCTGAAGTCATGCTGGTTGTTGCCATGTGGAGAAACAGAGAGAGAGAGAGAGAGTTAGAGAGAAGAAAATGAAGTATGGAAACCACACTACTTTGTTCTTGGTACTTTTGAAGTTTTGTTTGGATATTTCTCTCTCTTGTTTGGATTTAGACTCAAAGATGGCCTCAAATTTGATGCAAAAATTATCTCTAGCCAGAGTTGGGTGTTTGAGTTGGAGTAACCAGTAGAGTGGTGACATGTGGCGCCTTATCCTTTTAATGTGGATAAGCTAATCTCGTGGATCTTTATTATATTTCAATGGAATTGCACAAGTGGAAATTTGGGTGGAAACTTTAATTGCATCCTTCAAAATCAAATTATGTAAATTGAAAGTATCATCAAATTCACCCTGTCGAATGGCCCCGACTCAATGAACTTATTAATTTAAGATTAAAATATGATAAATCAATTTTGTCCAAAGATATGACAACATTGATAGTTGTAAGGATTTTTAATGGAATTGGTATTTAGAAGGATGAATTTGTTATTTAATTACAGCATAGAAGGATGAATTTGTCATTTTAACTGTAAACATGGCTGCCAACATAGAAGGATGAATTTGTTAAATTTTGAAATTTGGTAAAGTAGATTTGATATTTACAGCATTGAAATTTGTTCAATTTTTCAAATAAAAATGTCATATTTGCTCATATTTCAGTTAAAATACAACAACGAATATTTACATTGTTTTTTATAAATTAAAGAACCAATATTTACAATTGTTTCAAATTTAGTTCCAATTTTTCAAGATATTGTCAAACAGATTGATGAATCAAAATATATGTATTCACAAAATCAAAACTCCATATATCTACAGGGTTATTTTTTGTGTGTTCTTATATCTCCAATTGCAAGAACCACAATATCTATAAAACATTCCCTTTTATTTAAGGCCTTAGAATTTGGCCCAATTAATCTTGGCCTATAAATACATGAAAAATTGAACAAAACTGAACAATCAAAAACTTAAAAATGGTTTCCCTCTCGAATTATAATAGGAGCACACGACGCGCACGATTCCCCATTAATTCCTCGAAGCGTTTCTTCGTATGAACCGCCTCGTGATACCGAATATTCGCCTATGAGCACCGCAAGTGCAAGAAAGTTATCTGGAGAATCTGCAATGTCTCCTGTAATTCCTCGTGACGTTCCTTCATAGTTCATATGACCAAAGTCACGATTCAGATAATTTGCCCGACAGCAATTTTTGTTTCCATGATAAACACGAGTCGACGAGTCCATGACATGCACGAGTCTCCATTAGTTCCTCAAGGCAATTCTAAACCAACTCCTGACGATTCAGACAATTTGCCGAAGAGCATGACACGTCGCGGCCGAAAGCTAATGGGAAGTGAAGCCCTTATCCACCTGGACATAATCAGGGTCGAGGACGAGTCCAAGCTCTAGTCATGGATAAGAATGAATGAAAGGATTTCATATAATTAGAGCTTGATAATTTAATCTGCGCAATGTATGGCATGTTTCTCTTTTGAATAAAATTAAGGCTTTGCTTCATATGATATGATTTCATGAAAATCAGTAGTTTGGTGCCTACATTACTTCTGTTATTAGGGCTCAAGTTATTTTGGCGGGAGATTGCGCTGAAAACGGCTAAAACTCCACCACCAATGTGTCGTTAATAGTAACAACAATTTAATAGTTTACTGGTGGTAACTTCCTGAAACTTTAAGATTTTAATGCACCCCTGGCACCCTCAAATTTAAAGTTATTCAGGGGCCTATTTGAATTATTCCTATATTTCGAAACTGCGGCCTAAATGTGTCATTTTTCTGAAGGGGTTTAGATTTTAGAAGCTAAATTGACTACTGAATGCCATTGTTGCGAAAGTCTTTATTAATTACAAGTCAGCTTCTCGCAGACAAAGCTAAGCCAATTGATCGAACTGATCAACCCGATTTTGTTCGTTGTTTTGACCGGTATTTTCCCGATTTAATATCTAACTTTGTTGATAACAACGATATTGTCTGCAAGGTGAGGGGTTTAACAATAATTAATTTGATTCAAATGGTTCAAACAGGGAAACAAACACGACTTAGATGATATTGATTTTGGATGGTCATGCCACACGACGAACATGATTTCGTGATTTATTCTATTTTTATTTCATTTGAAATGCTTATTTGCTTTATATTGTTATTTGTAGATATTTATGTTTTATTTGAATTTGAATTTTTGTAGAAATTGTTATTTTTGATGGATATTATTTGAACTTAGAATTGTAATGTTTATGTTTTGTGTGATGTTTGAATTATGATAACTTTGATTTTAAATTATGCTATTTAGATTTTTAATAGTATTAGCCTTTTTAATTATTAATGTAAATATAGTATTATATGTGATACTTATTGCTAATTAAGACACCAACACATTTCGATTAATCATCGATTAATCACCACGTCGTTAATTGTTGTTATCATTTTCAACTCGTGACTCATGAAAAGAGCCTCTCTCTAGTTATTTTCTTTTTTTGGGGTTCGGTGCCGACTTGCGGTAAACATGAAATCATTTTGATCAAATTCGATAAAATGCTCAAATCCAGATTTCTTGACAGAAAAAATAAATCCATATCATTTCGTATAAATCAAAATATCTGATCAATTTGTATATTTTTATTTTTGCTTAGTTTACACTTAACAAAAACAAGAGAACAAAAAATATATATATTTACATAATAACCTCATTTTATAATTAATGTACAAATTTCTATGAACAGAACGAAAAAAACTAAACAAAAATTAAAAAAAAGCTACAAATAGGGATGTCAATGGGCCGGGTAGAAACCCGAACCCGCGGGTACCCGACCCGAACGGGGCGGGTAATACCCGAAAAAAATACCCGTGGGTCGGGTAATTTCCGAAAAAAATACCCGCTCCGGGTTCGGGTACGGGAGAAATTTTTTACCCGCGGGTATACCCGTTACCCGAACCCGAACCCGAACAATACCCAAAAATTACCCGAAAATATCCCATAATAAGAAAATTTTGGATGTTTTATGGATTAATTATTTGTAATATTTGGATTTTTGATGTATTTGTACAAGTTGTTTGTTTTATGTATTTAAAATTATTGATAATTTTACGTATTTGTATAATAATTTTTAATTTTTTAATTTTTTTAAATTATTTATTAATAATTTTCGGGTAACGGGTTCGGGTTCGGGTTCGGGTATGGATTTTTACCCGCGGGTATTTTGGGTTCGGGTTCGGGTAATACCCGAAATTTCGGGTTCGGATATGGAGAAGGCTTACCCGAACCCGACCCGCCCCGTTGACATCCCTAGCTACAAACCCTCTCGTCTCCTCTTGATCAACTTTTCATTTCAATTCAAATTCTCAGGCAGATTTGATATCCAACCCAAGGGAACCAAAGCCATACAAAATTGAACCAAAATTCCCGATGACAATCCCGAAAAATCTCCAGCCTCGATACGAATTAAATTAAACAAAATTATCCCGAAAACTCCACTCAATATCGAAGCTAAACACAAGCCCAATGTAACAAACGCAAATAAAGACCCTTCACATCCTTTTGAACATAATCTCGGAAATAAAATCGAAAACAACAAAATTTAAAATTGCGCAATTGCTTCAGTCATTGCAAAGAAGAATAAAACAAATCTAGGGTTTGATATTCCCACAGAGATATTAACTTGTTTTACCAGTAAAAGAGTAGTAAAAGAGTAGTGATGTATGTTTCTTGGTACTCTCCCTCACAAGCCTTGATGACATGGCAGCATTTTTTAAATTTGATGTATAACTTAAGTTAGGATTTGACATTCTAATTTATGATTTAATATTTTAATTCAAGTGTCAAATCATAAATCAATGTGTTAAATAATAAACTGTTAAATCGTATTTACGTCATCAAGAATTGTGGACAGTGTACCAGGAGATGTCCAACACTTTTCTTTTAAGTATCGTCCATAAAACATTGTAGCGAATACAACGGCTAATCGACCAACAATTTTTGATAATCCAATAATGGAAGAGTCAAGATTTAAAGTTTGAGTTGAATTAATTATTATTAATCAACTCAATTAGTGATTTAATTAAATTGACACGTTAATTAACATGTACCAACATTAACATATTATAAATTATTTACACATCGTGTCAATTAATATTTAATTAAGTTAACAGGAAAAATTAATCAATTCATTTATTTTTTTCGCCACCTCATCAAATGTGTAATATTGACATATTATAAATTATTTACGCATCAATTAAAAGTGTCAATTAATATTTAATTAAGTCAGTGGATGATCAACGGTGGTGTTGAATATTTAATTCATTTTCTTATTACTTGAGAGTGAATAATGAAGACTCTTCTAGATGATTAAATGGAGAGGAGTGTGGAAATATCATGAAGTTTCCAAACATGGTCAAGGAGATTCTAGTCTTTCTCTACAAATTTTCACAATGTACACAACCACATTGATCATGCCTAACCATAGTGTATCATGTCACATCAAATAGATAGGAAGTGAAATAGAGAGAGCGTGAGATAAAGAGAAAGAGAGAGCCAGGAAGTGTGTTAGAGAGAAAATTAAAGTGTTGTAACAAATATTTTGTGTAATAAAATTATTTTTTGAAAGTCGTGTTGTGCAAATTTCAACAAGTGGTATCAGAGCGACCGAGGTTCGAGTACGGACGTATTCCGAAATAGTCGATGGCTTCAAGTGTTGGAGTGAGTATAGCGCAGTCGATGGTATCCGTATTTACGGATGAGCATTACGATGTATGGAGAATGAAGATGCGGACGTTGTTGTTATCGCAAGATCTGTGGGAGATTGTCAAAACAGGCTATGTCGAACCGTTGCCTGAACAAACTCAGACCGACAAAGAAAAGACGGTGTTGTCGGAGAATCCGACCAAGAATGCCAGAGCATTGTTCTTGATTCAACAAGGGATTGCGAAAAGTCTGTTTTCGCGAATAATGGGTGCGGCCATGGCGAAAGAGGCATGGAGTATACTGCAAGAGAAATTTCAAGGGTCCGCGAAGTTGATCGCGGTCAAATTGCGGACGCTGCGGAGGCAGCTTCATAGTCTCAATATGAGACCGAAACGATAAAATGTTAGTAAACCAGATGAGAACGTACGGCGAAACTATTACCGATCAAATGGTAGTTGAGAAAATCTTAATCAGCCTGCCAGAAAAATACAAGTATATCGTGACGACGATAGAGGAGTCGAAGGATCTCTCAACCCTGACGATACAACAACTGATGAGCTTGTTGGAGTCACATGAGGAGCGAAAACTACAACGAGGGAATAGTTTGGTTGAGAGTGCTTTTCAATCGAAATTGAGTTTCAAACCTCGGTATTATCTGAAGAATCAAGAAGAAAGTGGTTCGCAAAAGAATGACGAGCCAAAGGGAAATTCCGAGAATCCGACAGAAGAAAATTCGAGAAGGTGGCAGAATACCAATAATTCAAAACGGTGGTGCAGTATCTGCAAAAAGAATAATCATACGACGGAAAACTGTTGGTCGAAAAAGAAAACACAGTGTTTCAAGTGTCAGAGATTTGGGTATATTGCGAGGAAATGCCGATCTCAGACGAATAATCGAGCGAATTTTACAAAAGAAAAAAGAGATCAAGGGAACATGTTCTATACCTGTCACACGGCCAAAGAAGAAAAAGACGATGTATGGTACTTGGATAGCGGGGGCACGAATCACATGATCGGTAAAGAGAAGATATTTTGAGATATCGACACCTCGTATAAGACTAAGGTTCGTTTGGATAACGGAGTTTTAGTCGAAGCTAAAGGAAAGGGGAGTATCGACGTTCAGACGAAGAAAGGGCCGAAATTTATTCGCGACGTATTGCTGGTCACGGATATGCAGCAAAACTTGTTGAGTGTCGGGCAACTGATTCAGAACAGTTATGTTGTTCATTTCGAAAATAACTACTGCAAGATCTATGATCGGCACAATAAGAATCATGTGTTGGCGAAACTCGATATGGAGCGGTCTAGAAATTTTTCGTTGGAGATTAGTTATGCTCCGCAACTAGCATGGCGAAGCGAGGTGACGAGCGATTCCGGTTTGTGGCACAAGAGATTCGGGCATCTCAACTATATGGCGTTAAAGTTGTCGAGAGCAAAGAGAATGGTGCGAGGACTGCTGTATATCGAGATAAAGAAGGATACATGTGAAGGGTGTCTTCTAGGAAAGCAACACCGAGCATCATTTTCAACTGGCGCTTGGAGAGCTAAGGCACCATTGGAGTTAGTGCACACTGATATATGCGAAAAGATGCAAACACCATCGCAAGGGAAAAATCGATATATGTGAGTTTATTTCTTGAAATAGAAGTCTGAGGCGTTTGAGACTTTCAAGAAATTTAAAGCTCTTGTTGAAAATGAGAGTGGTCGAAAAATAAAGACGCTAAGGAGTGATCGAGGCGGTGAGTTTACTTCGAAAGAGTTCGACCGATACTGCGAATATAATGGTATTCTTAGACAGTTGACGACCGTATATACCCCACAACAAAATGGCGTTGCCGAGCGGAAGAATAGAATGATCGTCGAGATGACACGTGCGATATTGAAAGAAAAAAGTATGCCAAATTCATTTTGGGCAGAAGCTGTTGGTACGGCAGTTTATATCTTAAACCGAAGTCCAACACGGCCGATTATGAATCAAACTCCTATTGAAGCATGGCGTGACGTGAAGCCGTCGGTTCGACACATGAAGGTATTTGGTTGTATGTGTTACACACATGTACCGTCCGAGACAAGGAGAAATCTTGATGATAAGAGCAAGAAGTGTATATTCGTCGGATATAGCGATACGACGAAGGATATCGATTATATAATTTAGAGAAGCAAAAGTTGGTAATTAGTCGAGATGTCATCTTCGACGAGAATACTTCCTGGAATTGGGAAGAAAATAAGGTGCAAGAAGTTAGAGGACACCAACTACTATCTCGTTTGGTGAGCCGAGAATGTCAATTATTAAGCCACATTGAGAAGGAAGGTCTTCAAGACGAAATGGATTGAGCTCGAGTTCAAGTCCGGATTCGAGTCCAAGTCCGAACAGAGAAAGGAGAGAAGAAGAGACGACGCCAGAAACAACACCAAGACGTGTGAGGAGTTTGCGAGATATTTATGAATCTTGCAATTTTTCGGTTGTAGAGGCACAAAGGTTTGTGGAAGCCGAGAAGCACGAGAACTGGATCAAGACGACGGAAGATGAAATCCAGATAATTGAGAAGAATAACAAGTGGGAGTTGAAAGAACGACCAAAAGATAGAGAAGTTATCGGAGTCAAGTGGATCTACAAGACCATGTTAAATCCAGATGGGTCAGTGCAAAAATACAAAGCACGACTCGTTGCCAAGGGGTTTAAACAAAAGCATGGAATCGATTATTACGAGACATTTGTTCCAGTCGCGAGGCTAGTGACGATCGGAACGTTCATCGCTTTAGCGGCCCAGAAGAAGTTGAGACTATATCAGCTAGATGTGAAATCGGCGTTTCTAAACGAATATTTCGAGGAGGACATTTATGTCAAGTAACCAGAAGGGTTCATAGTTGAAGGGGAAGAAAACAAGGTGTACAAGCTGAAGAAGGCGTTATATAGGTTGAAACATGCACCGAGAGCATGGTACAGCCAGATCGACAAATACTTCATCGAAAAAGGTTTCGAGAAGAACAAAAGCGAGCCTACCTTGTACGTCAAGAAGAAAGGTAACGATATTTTAATAGTCTCATTAAACGTGGATGATCTCATTTATACTGGAAGTGACGAGAAAATGATTGAAGATTTCAAGAAGGATATGATGAACATGTATGAGATGAGTGATTTGGGTTCGCTACATTATTTTCTCGGTATCGAGATATGTCAATGTGAGGACGGCATCTTCATTTCTCAAGAGAAGTATGCCATGCGTATTTTGAAGAAGTACAAGATGAGTGATTGTAAGCCAGTAGCCACCCCCTTAATGCCGAACGAGAAGCTGAGAGTTGATGATAAAGAAAAGAAGTCGAATCGGTCGGTTTATAGAGGCTTGATGGGCAGTCTATTATACCTGACTACGACGAGACCGGATATTATGCCGCGAGTTTATTGTCCAGATACATGCAAAGCCCAAGTCAGCAACATTATACATAAGCTAAACGAGTGTTGCGGTACATAAAAGGAACCGCATATTACGGCATTTGGTACAAGTCGATGAAGGATTCACGTCTGACTGGGTATACTGACAGCGATTGGGCAGGATGTCATGACGACATGAAGAGTACGTCAGGTTATGCCTCTCTCGGATCATGCATGTGTGCATGGTCATCGAAGAAGTAGAGTATTGTGGCTTTATCTTCAGCAAAAGTCGAATATGTTGCAGCAGCCATAGCAGTTGCACAAGTAGTGTGGATGAAAAAAATAATGACGGATATTGGAGAAAATAAAGAAGAGGCAACAATGATATATTGTGATAGTAAATCGACGATCGCTGTGAGCAAGAATCTGGTTAATCATGATCGAACGAAACATATTGCGATCAAATACCACTACGTACGAGAAGCAGTGGAACGAGGAGAAGTGCAACTGGATTTTTGCATAACAGATGATCAACTGGCCAACATATTTACTAAGACATTATCGAAAGACAAATTTGTGCGTAATCACGATCTGATTGGCGTATCCAAGAAAATGAATTAAGGAGGAGTGTTGAATATCTAATTCATTTTTTTATTACTTGAGAGTGAAGAATGGAGACTCTTGTACATGATTAAATGGAGAGGAGTGTGAAAATATCATGAAGTTTTCAAAAGTCGGTCAAGGAAGATTCTAGTCTTTCTCTAAAAATGTCCACAATGTACATCACCACAATGATCATGCTTATAAATAGGACTTAGTCATAGTGTTTGTCATGTCACATCAAATAGATAGAAAGTGAAATAGAAAGAGAACGCGAGATAGAGAGAAAGAAAGAGTTATGTGTTAGAGAGAGAAAATATTTTAGGGAAAAAAATAAAGTGTTGTTTGTAACATATTTTACATAATAAAATTGTTTTTTGAAAAACGTGCTGTGCAAATTTCAACAGATGTTGCGCCACCTCGTCAAGGGTGGGGATGATCAAGGATGTTGCGCCATCTCATCATATGTGTTGGGAATTGGGATGATCTGGAGAGCAATTATATTTTCCTAATGAAATCACCTCATCAGAATGAAATCGCCTCTCGCCTCTGCAAGTAGAGGTGGCAATCGGAGGATCGAATTCGGATTGTTTCGATTTGCGGATCGTTCGGATCACAGATCGTTCAGATCGTTCGGTTTCGAGTCGATTTAGAATTCGGATCATTCGTTTCGGATCATTCGATTTCGATTTCGGATCGTTAACTTTTTCAACATTTTTGGGTCGGATTCGGACGGATTTTCGGATCGGATCAGATTTTGTCAGTTCTATCTGCAACAGGCCTCTGTAGCTATTCGGTGAACGGTGAAATTTATTTGGATCTGATCAGCTATTCGATGAAATTATTAACAAATAAATAATATATAAACTATATTAATTATGCAAAACATATTTAATCAAAAAAAATTTAATTTAATCAAAAAATTATGCAAAACATAATAATTTAAACCCTTCCAGATCTATTTTCTGAAGTTCATTTTAACTAGATTCCAAATTAAATCGACTAATCAACAAACAAGACATGGTATAATAAATGAGGATAACCAAATACACTGAACTTAAAAACAAACAAAGCCATACACAACACACAAACATTTAAAAAATAAAAATAAAAGCAACCATATGCATCCCCCTTTCAAAACACAAAGGAAAACACCAACATTAAACACATTCATATTTCAAAACAAGATAAATAAACCTGCATTATTGACCCCCCCTAAACCCTAATTAAACCCTAGCAGTTCCTTTGGGCTCTCCAGCACCAACACCATACTCAGGGTCTCTGTAAGCAGGTCCAAATTGGTTGCTGAAAAGACCACCGTGAAGAAGAAGAACATAAAGGAGCTGTGTGAATGTTAGGATTATGATAAACGCCTCCAAACAACGCAATCTCCATCCTCTTCCTGCGGTCAGAGCAATTTCTTTGCATGCCACCCTATAACAAAAATTAATATGTTCGTCGAATATTTCGAGCGATTTTTTTTTTTTTTTTTTTTTTGAGATATAATTAATTACCCAAAAGCCAAAGCAGTGATAGCCCAAGCAACTAGAGAAGCCGAGGCACTGCTCGCCAAGCTATCGTTCCTCCACGCACGAATATGATGAATACCCGCCAACTTCGATGCTGCTCCCACGACGCCAGCCAGAATGGAAAATACGAGAAAATAAAAGGTCGCTCCGTTCGAATACATGCCTATAAATTAACATTCAAAATTATTCGTGCCGAAAAATAATACTTTTTATTGCCGAAAAGAAATGAAACAAACCAGGATTATTAGTCTGGCCATTGATGAAATGATTCAAACACCAACTCGCGAATCCTATGACCACGATATACATTATCAAGTTCAACACCATTAATGGAGCTATCACATTTCTTCCAATTCCAGCCATTTTGTCTTCTCTCTCTAGCTTTCTACTGTGTTCTCTCTCTGTTTCTCTTGGTTTCAGTTTTGCTTGGTTTCTCGACGGTTGTGCTGATAAGAGATGAGAACAAGTAGTATAAATAAGGAAATAGGGATAATGGAAAACGAGACACGTGTTATTTTATAATTTTTGAAGATGTCACACGTGTCTACATGCTCCATGTGTTTGCACAGCACAACCGCTTCCTTTTAAAAAAAATAGGCACTCATCTCCAAACCCTAAAAACTGGAGAATACTTCTAATAGTCACAAGTGTTCAATAGATTTTCCCGAAGAATCTTAGATTATTTATTATAAACATTATATAGTTTATATAAACATATTCAAGTATTTATGAAAATCACTGGACGACATGATCTGTTTAGTACAGACTGGAGAGAATATGTGCATTTCCTAACCGTTGATTTTAGCTCGCTTGAGTTTATCACTTGGAATCTTTTGAAAAGGAATGAGTAGTCAAAAGGAGAATTGGAGTGTACTTCTGTTTTTTTATGTTTCTTTCTGGTGGCATCTACATGTTTCTATTTTGATAGTTTTCTTCTCTGAATTCTCTTGCAAAACATCAAAGTTTACTTGTTTTGAACAAACTACAACTAATTATATAAAATTATCTTATTTTTACATAATTTATTTTCAATACGTAATGTTTATAATCGGATGATATATAAATATGAAATAGCATATCTTGGTGGAACTAAAATTAATAAATTTGGGCTAAGAATGTTGGGCTGTTAATCAAAAAGTGAAATAATTTTATGGGCTTTCAGAGAAAAAGATTTTCTAAACTTTGCATTTAACTATGATAATTCAATTTCGAAATTCACAAAACACACCAAAAAGTTTCAAACTATTCAACGAAGGGCCCGTTTGATTCGAAATACGAAGTATTTCACGGGATTCTGCGAGAAAATATACTCATTTCCGGTATAAGTAATATTTTGGGTGTTTGATTTGAAAGAATCAAGTAGAATCCATGTTATCGTATCCATGTCCTGCAGACCCCTTTTCTCTCATTTGTTGTCTTGCGAAATTGTCGAGAAAGCAATGGAAGACTCTCGCTTCCTTTGTCTCTTCCCGCCAAGCAACACTTTTTTTCTCATACCTCTTCTTTCTCGTAGAGCCATTCTCTCTCGCCTATGAAGGGAGTAATGCACGCTAATCGCAGGTCAGTATCTCTTTCTTGTAGCCGATCTAGGGTTTTTTTTTATCTAGGGATTTTAGATCTTGGATTCTTTGGTATAATCTCTCTCTTTTTCTCTCCATCATGTAAATATATCTTACCTTTTATTCTTTCTGATTTTTAAAATTAAGAATCTTTGATTGTCAATAAGGACATGTTTGAGTGACCGTATTAAAAATTACATCAAGTAAATTAACTTTTCGTAAGTCCACTTCCCGAAAATGCACTTCAAATTAAAATGTTTGGATTCCCGAAAGTGATTATACTGGATTTATAGTTTTTATGTTTGAGTTGATGTAATTGAACTATGAAATTTCAAGATTTTTATAAAAATATGCAAATAAATTTAGGAAATTTTTTATAAGAAGACAAAATATGTTTCAGATTTACTAAAATAGACAAAAAGTTTGAAAGTTTGAAAGGTCGAGAGATGTAGAAATTGACTTTTTCCTTGATATATTAACCCATATTGCACCCATATATATGTATATCTAAATTCTATGTTATTTGAAAAAACATCAAAATAAATATCGTAATTTTTTATCAAATCTTAATAAATCATATTTATAAGTATTTTATATCGAAAATAAGCATATTTTTCAAAGAAAATAATTTTGACATACAAATTATTTTGCTCAAGTATAACTATAAGTATAGATAATATTTTCATTTGATAACTAAAAAATTAATCAAACACAATAATTTGAATAAATAAGTAAAATATATAAATATTAATTTTGTATACATCATGTTTTAATATTCTCAAATACTAATAATGTTTTAAAATAATTTATAATATTTCTCAATTTTTATAGTTTTTGCAAATATTAATTATATTTTAAAATATTTCCGGATTTCTTTGAATTAGTAATGAGTCTAGTGTTACATTTCATTACTAATTAGTAGAAAATGCAAATATTTAAAATATAATTCATATTTATAAATATTAATAAAATGACAAAATAATTAGAAATATTTTAAAATAATAGTTAAAATAATTTTAGTTATTTTGAGATTATGGTGATTCATTAGATTCTTATATTAACACAATGAAAATATAATTTATACTTATACTTAAATGTAATAATTTCTTGTGGTATTTTCGAGTTGTGTTTATTTATTTATTTAGATTATGGTGAGTAGTGTTTATTTATTTATTCAGATTATTGTGCTTGATTAATTTTATAAATTAACACAATGAAAATATAATCCGTAAACTTTTAGTAGTGTTTATTTAGATTATTGTGCTTGAGTAGTGTTTATTTATTTATTTACCTCAAAAGGGAGGTTGTATTGTGATGTATCTCTACTTCATGTAAATTTGAGGGAAAATTGAGTTGCAGGAAAAGAGAGAGACAATGTAAGTCGACTTGCAGTAGTTTGACAAATTACTTCGAACCAAACAACCAAGAATAAACTAATGTAGTAGGTCCACTTACTAATTGACAGAGTTACTGCAAAACAAACATGCCCTAATTGATTTATGTTATCTGTTTTATTTTACTAGTAATTAATTTCATTGCTAGTAATTGATTGGCATAATTGCCTTGATTGGTTGATTCCATAATTGATATACTGATATTTGATGGTATAATTACTATTTACTCGTTTCCGTAATTGTCAATAATTGATTTGTGTTTGTGGCTCTATATTTTTTATGCCAGTATAGTTGCTATTAGTACTACTTACTCATTTCTAAATATACTGATATTTGATGGTATAATTACTATTTACTCGTTTCCATAATTGTCAATAATTGATTTGTGTTTGTGGCTCTATATTTTTTTTATGCCAGTATAGTTGCTATTAGTACTACTTACTCATTTCTAAATATACTGATATTTGATGGTATAATTACTATTTACTCGTTTTCATAATTGTCAATAATTAATTTGTGTTTGTGGCTCTATATTTTGTATGCCAGTATAGTTGCTATTAGCACTACTTACTCATTTCTAAATATACTTATATTTGTTGGTATAATTTATTCGTCATAAATTTGCTTGCTAGTATAATCAACCATCCCAAATAGGTAATAGGAATGCCTCTTGTCATAAATGGTTAATTATAATCACTATAATTCGTTAATAATAATAGTGTTTCGAAATATGGGCTAACTGATATGAATGATAATTATATTTGCTTGCAATCACTGACTTCTCGCAGAGAACAAATTTCGACACTGCCATTACTCGAATCAGTGTTCACATGCATATGAGAGGATGGCCCAACATGGACGGATCTTCTCGCAGAAAGCATTGTTAATAAATAGCTTGGGGGTTCCTAATTCAATCTGACGCGAATCAATGGTCGAGTTACTGCCGAAATCACTCTTAACATCCAATCTAGTTTTTTTCTTTTATAGTTGTCCTCTTTTTTAATTTAAAGTAGTGTAATTGAGAACCGATGTAAACCTCGAGTTTGGAAAGAACTATCGATTTTATTTTTTTGATATATTTCGCGTCTGAAAAAATTATTATTATTTGAAGTTGTGATTGAAAAAATTATTTAACTACCTGATGCATTTAATTTTTTAAATACAAATCATAATTTTTTAAATACAAATCATTTAAACAAATATTTACACCAACCAAATTCATTTTCAACTAATTTTTAGTTTTCTTTCACATCAAACAACGGATTTCACTTTCCATTATTTATAATTCTAGTTTATCAAACAACACATATGAGAAATAGATGTCCTTCAAATACTTCATTTTCTCTAAAAAAATCCAAGACAATACAAGAATCCTTCAATATCTCTCAAATTCTTTTACATCAAACAACCCCGAATTTTACCTATTACAATCAGCCTAATTCTTGTACTTATCAAAACCAGACAAATGTTACCTATTAATAATAAGATTGTATGAAAGTAATAAAAACAAACATAAGTTTCCAAAGTTCATCTGTATTAATTGTTTGAAAGCTTATCTTGTCAAGCTTGATACAAGGCAAAAATAAAAATTTGCGCCCACTCTTTAGTCATACATTTGCCATTATTGATATTGATATGTAAGGATAATATTGTTTATGTGGAGAATATGATCATTTGGGTTTGGTTGGTAATAGAACCACCACAAACCCCGAATTTCTTGACCTGGCAAGGGTCCTCTAATTTATTTTATGAGAAATTTGCAACAATTTCATTAAAAGTAATTATGAGTATTTTTTTTTGTTGCAAAAAAACCCCTCCAATAAATATACATTATTGCTTTTTCTTGTAACATTGTTAATTTAGTTCATTTAAGATAAAATGTTAACTATACAAACCAATGTTATAAATTGCGATATAGCGGTCCATTGCGTTTGGACTGTAATTTACATACGATCACCGATATTGTGCAATATTACGGTGATATTGCGGCACTATTTAGTAGGCTAAGGTATCGCGTTTTAATAATATTTATTACGATTTGCGCTATGACGGCGTTATTGCGTCACTATTTAAATTACTGATACAAACTCATCATTTAGTGACATATAGATAAATTTTGTTACTCATAATTTATTTTAATTGAATTCAATTCAACTTTTTTGAATTGATTTGAATTTCCTGTGTGCGCAAGTTTTTACTATAATTAAGGATAATGAAGGTTGTTTTTGCACATTTGTCATAGTTTATTTATTTATTTTTTAACCTTGAAAAGAAGTTGTTAATTGGTGTAGAACTAAAGGGAGCTTAACTTTGATATCAAAATTAAATTTAGAAAAAATGATTCCCAGCTACTACTAATTTGCCCACAACTAATTTACACTCGGTACTTCAACACTGCTTCGATATAGTCAAGGACTCAAGATAATAATCGAATATCGAATATCGTGAAGAGCGCTATTTTGTGTCCTTTGAGGAAAATAATGCGTATTTCTCAATGTTTTAAATTGCGATATTGCGGTCCATTGCGGTCGGGTCTTTTTTGCATCGGATTGCGTTTGCGGGCGCAATTGCGGCGCAATGACCTTATTGCGGACAGTCGTTGCGATATTAAATTATGTAATAATAATAGTTTGTTTAAATATATTTTTCACAATATTTTCTTCTAAAAAGAATAAAAAGTTGATTGTCCAGGAACATTTTCAGTATAAATAAATGTTTAATCATAAAATTTCCATTAAAATGGCAATTATACGGGATCTTTGGATTTGTATTTTCTTGAAGAATTTTTTGTCGACATCCAAAAATATCAAAATACTATAACTCAAATTTTAAATCGAAACATCAATGAAATACAATGAAAATTATGAAATTTATACATTTATAGATGAAAATGACATATTTTAGAAGTTATATATGTTATGAGCATATTTTATCAAATATTTTGATAATAAAACATGGAAACTAAGTATTAAATAATCACAAAAATTATGTTATAATGTCTATATTAAATAATTCTCGACGAAATTAATTTAACGTGTGTTTTGTGTTTAATTCAGGGTAAAAGACAAAATTTCACAAATTCAAGCCCATCACTGCGTTCCTCTCGTCGAGACGAGCGATTTCGATATAAATTTCATGTAATTTGGTGGAAGAATTTGAAAATTACAACGATTTGAATATTATCCCGCAATTTTTACCCGCAATTAGCGCAATTTGCCCGCAATTGCGCCGCAATGTCCGCAATTTTTCGAAAACGCAATATCTCGCTATATGTTATTGCGAAATTGCGGTTCTAAATTTCACACCGCAATTTCCGCAATTGCGCCGCAATTTAAAACACTGGTATTTCTAGATTTTTTTCTCGTATTAAAAGATTAATATTTACAAATTTATGATATAATTGTACAATGTTTGTTTAAAATAAAGTATTTCATAAACAAAAATTAGAATTTTCTAAACTAAAAGATATATTTTGTTTAAAAAACTTGAATGGAGTAAAAGTATTCTCAAGAATTTTAATAAATGAGAATATATCAGGAGATGGTGATAAGAATATCTTATAATAATATTTTTGCATGTCAATTTAATAATTAGGTCAAACATGAGTTTTACTTATCAAAATTTCTTCAACGTAAAGGTAGCTAAATGTATTAACAAATTTTATTTGAAATTATTATTATAAGGTAGGCAAGGTCCATGATGACAAGTTATAACCTACCACATCATGAACTTAAATGACGTGGCATCACCTAATATTATTATGATGTCCTAAATAGCACCACAAATTAATAATTATTTACATATTTATCCTCCTAAAAGTGTAAAATTCATTATACCCTTCGAAATAAAAATATCATAATTAACTTATCAAAAATCTTACCCAAAACAAAAAAAATAGTCAATCATTGTTTAACATCAAGTTAAAATTTCAATATGTTTTATGAATTTTTTTGTAGGCCAAATTTCATATAAACCCCACCATTTCACGATTACGAATATCCTTATAAAACTACAATTTTTTTAAAAGTCCTACAAAATCCTTCAAATATTTTTTGAAGGAAAAAATCCTTCAAATATCACTAGTATCCTTTTTTTAATGATCGTCAAAAACTGTTAGTTAAATTATAAATTTGATTTTTTTATTAATATTATTTGAAATGAAATGACCATTATGCTCTTGTATTAATATTATTTTGATTCATGTAAAATTTACATGACACAAAAATTAATGACGGATTCTTTTAAATATTCTATTGAATGTTTTCCAAAGTTCTTATTTTTCTCCAGGTTTCTACTCTGGTTTCTTGCGTAAATAAAATTAATTTGAAAAATAAAGAACATGATGAATTAATTTAATCTTAATGGATGATTAACAAAATTTTAGTGAAAAGAGCATGTAAGAAATTTTAGTAGTTTCGCAAGGTATTTATGATATTTTACTGTTTGCACTTTGCAGAGATACATGTGAAATTTTGGGGATTTGTAAGGGTACATTAATTTTTAAAGAATAGCGGACCCATCTGGTTCTTTTGGAAGAGTAAGTGTGATATTTTGAGTTTTGTTATAAGGGTAATTGTGTAAATCCTTATAAAATTGGGCTGTATTAGATGGGCTAGTTCTAACTTAAACTTAAATTATGAGATGGCATTTATGTAATAATAATGAAATTGAGGGGTGAATATAAATAAATAGTCATAAATAATAGGCCCCATTGGAGAAGAGAAGCCCCCTTTTCTACGATACTATTATTACTTCAAAGATTTGTCCTTTCTCTTTTCTCTGTTAATTTAATTCAATTTTAGTGGCTTAAATCTGAGAAAATCTGCGATATTGAAAACTGAAGTGCTTAATCAAATTAAAAAGTGCGGAATTTCAATTTATTGGACCTCGATCCGAGCAATGGCGGCTCCACTTGGCCGCTGTGTAGCTTGATTTCAGGTAGTGATTATTTTTTGTTGGGTGAAGTTTTTCTGCTTTTTTTAGTTTTGTTCAGAAATTAATAGTTATTAAGTAGCTCAGATTGAGTTTATGGTCAAACACTGATGATTTTTGCTAGAATTTTTGTGGGTTCGATAGTATGTGGTGTTTTTCTTTTAAATTACAGTGTAAAATCTCTTCTTACTGCCAGAATTTTTTATGGGTTATACTTATATAGGTGTAATGGGATGTGAATCATGGTATTAGGTTTTCCTATTTGTGGTGAAATTTATCTATTTAATTTGTTCTGGCTACTCATTTTCTGTTTCGATTTGATTGATATTGGGGATTTTCAGTAACAAATTTTTTTTGCTAGACTTTTTAGGTTTTCTCTTATAAATTACTATGAAAATGTTTCTTTGATAAATACCATGGAAACAGTCTCTTTAAATGAAAAAAGACAAGATTTGCAAATTATCATTGTAAATAGTAATTTGTAGAATTTCCTAATCCATGGTTGTTAAATTAACTCCTTAATTGTACCTAATAATTTATATATTTCTCTCTTGTAGGTAGCAATCTCTCTTTATGTCTTCGATGAAGAAGCTCA
This sequence comes from Luzula sylvatica, assembly GCA_946800325.1. NCBI lineage: Eukaryota > Viridiplantae > Streptophyta > Magnoliopsida > Poales > Juncaceae > Luzula > Luzula sylvatica. The sequence continues at coordinate 42,600,938 of OX326959.1, forward strand.
GACGATTCTTCTAGAAGCTTCTAGTTTCCCCTAACCTGAAATGGAGTACAGAAAGGATCCGATGGGTCCTCCAATCCCTCAACCAACAAACTCAACTGGTATCGGTACCGGTACCGGTTCTGTTTCCGGTTTCACCGTACCAGTAAGACCAGTACTTAACTACTCAATCACAGGCGAAGAATTCGAGTTCATGCGGGACCGTGCAATTTCCAGAATGCCTTCCGCCCCCGTACCAGTCTCTATCCCAATAACCGCACCCACACTCGTACCAACCCCTAGTTACCCACCTAACCCTAATTTCCAGCCACCTCCACAAACCGAACCCAACAAATCCTACTACACCTCCACCCGTTCCATACCAGTACCCGTACCAGCACCTATATCAGTACCAGTACCACAAGTACAGCGTAACATGTCTACAGAATCCTCTGACGCGTCAGGAGGCCGAAGAATAAAATGTCTGTGCAGTTATGGAGGAAAAATACTTCCTCGTCCCAGTGACGGTAAATTACGGTACGTGGGTGGCGATACCCACATCATGAAAATTACGTACAACATTTCTTACCAAGAACTCAAGCGCAAAACCCTAGCCGTGTACAACTCGCCCCACAGTGTCAAGTACCAACTACCTGGCGAGGATCTCGACGCTTTGATTTCCGTGCAGAACGACGAGGATCTGAGGAACATGATGGAGGAGTGTGGCATCTTGATAGAAGGTTCGAATCAGAAGTTGAGAATGTTCTTGTTCTCCAGCGCGGATTTCGAGGAAAATGGGTTCGGATCCATGGAAGGGGATTCAGAAATTCAGTTCTTGGTTGCTATTAACGGAATTGATAAAGTGGATAATGGTAACGGGTCTACTGGACCCGTTAATAATAATGCTAGTGGGGATTTGGACCAGTTCATGAACCTTAGTTTTGATAACACTATTGATACCGGTTCCGGTACAGGTATGGGTACCGGTACGGGTACGGGTCAGAGTGAGTTTGGGTCTAGTATGAAGTACATGGACCCGACCCAACAAGCGTATATGAGTTCGAACCCTAGCGAGAGTGGCTACCCATACAATACAGTGAATAAGGTTTCAATTCGTCAGGATTATGGGTATGATTATGCGTCTCAGTATGTACCGAATGCCGGTACGACTGTTTTTGTACCGCCGCCACCTGTTAGTGCGAGATACGAGAAAGAGATTTCGTTGCCTAAAGAGAGCGAGACAATACATTCTGTTCCTAATCCATTACCGGTACTTGTACCGGTACCAGCGATACAGGAGGATTTGACCTCTTTCGTACCGGTACCAAAAGATAATAACAAGCAAGTGGAAACCATACCGGTACCAGCACCGAGCTCGAAGCAAACAGACGGTACCAATAACAACATCATCGAATTAAACAACACTGAAGAGGAGAAATATTCTTCCGGTACGCCATTCAATTCTGGTTACTCGGACCACGACACTGACGTGGCGGACCAGGGCCATGGTAGTAATAATCCTCCGAGAGTTTTTCATTCGGAAAGAGTTCATAGAGAGCAAGCTGCGTTCCTAAACCGGCTTTCCAAATCCGACGATTCCATGGGATCTCAGTTCCTGGTTTTGAACAACTTGAGATCTGATGCGGCGAGAGACTCTATAGCCGAGTGCGTGAATGATTCTGTGATGGACTCTCGCCCAGCCAGCGATGATGTTGATTTGATGAACTTTGAAAATTACCAAAACACCCCTCTCCATCCTTCCGAAACGATTCAAAAATCTAGGGTTTCTGTCGAAGATCATGGAACAAATGCATTACCTGTACCGGTACCGGAGGGGTCGAATAACCCAAACCCTAATTTGGAGTCAGAGTGGGCGACAAACCCTAACCCTAATTCAGAAGAGGAGTCGAGTTCTACGAGTGTGGAGAAAAAGGATATATTAGTGGACATAAACGATAGATTCCCTCCTGATTTTCTCTCCGAGTTCTTCTACAATGCGAAACTCGCGGCGGAGTCGTCAGATCCGAGCCCTATAGAAACGGGTTTGAGCGTAAATTTGCAAAATCACGAGGCGCAAAGATGGTCCTTTTTCAGAAATCTTGCCCCTGAGGAGTTTGCGAGGAAGGACGTGTCTTTGATGGACCAAGACATGAATTTGGTGGCAGTTCATCGCCAAATGGAGCCTCCAGTTGAGTACGAAATGGAGAGGAGTGTCCCTGAAAGTTCGAGAAACCAGGTGGTGGATTCGGAGAGTCATGTTAATGCTATCGTTAATGTTGATAATAATGATACTGATATGTTTATGAACGTGGAGGAGAATCTTGGCGTACCTGCTTCTGAATATGAGGTATGTTATGTTACCCTTTTTATCTTTATTCTTTTAAAATATTGGGTTTTGGGGAATTGGATGAAATTACGAAATTGCCCTTGGTAAAATAGGAGATGAAATTCGAAGAAGGAATGAATACCACCATGGGAGCCCTTCTAGATGCGGCTCTTAGCGATATAGATCTAAGCAACTTGCAGGTACATAATAATAATAATAATAATAATAATAATAATAATAAGATAGTCAATATTTCCAAATTATTGTCTTATTTATTTATGTAATGAAATATTATGTTTTTTGTTTATGAATGGTTGAGTAGATAATAAAGAATGAGGATTTGGAGGAGCTGAGAGAGTTGGGATCTGGTACGTTTGGTACCGTGTACCATGGTAAATGGAGAGGTACTGATGTGGCGATCAAAAGGATTAAGAAAAGCTGCTTCACTGGCCGCTCTTCCGAACAAGAAAGATTGGTACGCTTTTTTTGTTTGTTATGCTCTTTTATATGTTTTTAATCTCGCTGTCTCTTGTTTTCTCTCTCTAGACGCATGAATTCTGGCAGGAGGCAGAGATACTCTCGAGACTGCACCACCCAAACGTGGTGGCCTTTTATGGAGTGGTACGAGACGGACCAGGCGGTACGCTGGCCACCGTGACCGAATTCATGGTCAATGGCTCTCTACGACACGTTCTTATACGCAAAGACAAGTAATTCATAATACATAAATCAATTACTTAAATTATTACAATATTAATTTTTTTTTTTATTTTGTGAAAAAAAAAGGTATTTGGATAGGCGCAAGAGGCTGATAATAGCAATGGATGCGGCATTTGGAATGGAATATTTGCACTCTAAAAATATCGTTCATTTCGATTTAAAATGCGATAATTTACTCGTCAATCTTAAAGACCAAACACGACCCATTTGCAAGGCAAGTAGTCCCACCTTTTTATCTTAAAATTACTAATTTGCCCTTGTTAGTTTTTATTCAACTCGTTAATACAGGTTGGTGATTTTGGATTATCGAAAATAAAGAGAAATACCTTGGTATCTGGAGGAGTGAGAGGTACTCTACCTTGGATGGCTCCTGAGCTATTAAATGGAAGCAGTAACAAAGTTTCTGAAAAGGTCTATTGTTTTATTAATTTACTTTCAAGTCCCAGTTTATTTTATTATTATATTCATAGTTACGGGTATATATATGATATATGCAGGTTGATGTATTTTCTTTTGGAATAGTGATGTGGGAAATTCTCACTGGAGAAGAACCCTATGCCAATATGCATTACGGTGCAATTATAGGTACCATTGTTAAAAAAAATATTTAAAAAGTTTAAATGATTTGACATTTCGAAACTAAATGATTCGTGTGAAATTGATAAAATGTAGGAGGTATAGTGAATAATACGCTGAGGCCACCTGTGCCATCGAATTGCGATCCAGGCTGGAAGAGATTAATGGAGCAATGTTGGGCTCCCGACCCGATCCAACGGCCCGCGTTCACAGAGATTGCTGGTACTCTACGCACCATGTCCAACCAGTTGAAACTCCCAAAATGAAATATTGAATGAATTATGAAACCATTTTGGGGTTATGTTTATTAAAATGTTGTTATGAGAGAATATTGTTTTGTTTGAGTGTATAATTATAGAGTGTACCATTGTAAGATGAGATTAGATGAAATGATGAATCTTATAAATAGGGGACTTGTATGAATGGAATTGAGTGTATTTTAAATGATATTTTGTTTAGGTTTAGTTCACGGTGTCGCAAATTAATTGTTGTTTTAAGATCTTTAATGATCAACATGTCCTTATTTATCGAGATGGAAATATATGGTTGATCTTAGATCTCAGCACAAAGAAATTATATAATCAATCATATTGATAAATTTTATTCAAGACGATACAAAAAGTAATTATACCCAATGCTCGTGAAAATAAAAGCAAACCTAATATTATAATCATAAATAAATAAAAATTTCGTTTTTTTTCCTGCCCTTATAAAATACTGGTATCAAAATAATTAAAATTTTCGCTTCTTTCTGCCCTTGCATTAGGGTTGAAAACTCCTAGAAGAAAAAATAATTTAATTATCACGCTTCTATAGGTGAATTTATATTTGATTTTCCTCCAATATCTTATATACACATTTCCAATTGATAAAATTTCCCAAGCTCAATTACAATTGATAACAACGTTAAATCAAATAAGAGTATAAAGGAGTAATCCTTAGATACAAAAATCGGTGTTCCCTATATATAAGAAAAAATCAATTTTGTGATCATGGAAATATAATGAACAATCACAAAATGTATATGACTACCATGATAAAATGGTTTATTTCTCACCTTCCCCTTCCGTACATGAGAGTATTATGAATGATAAATGACGAGGAATTGCAAATTTATCGACAAAGATTTTTTATTTACCATTTTTTTCATGATAAAGACAATTGAAATGAAACCAATTCACGACAAATAAAACAATAAGAAGTGGTTACTAGCAAATTACAATTTACTTATAAGTAAATCATTTAGTTTACAAAAATTATTATTTTAATGTCAAAATTCAGTTTGAACCGTTTATATTTTGTTGCAACCGAGCAAAAGAGGAGAGCATTGTTGACCTTGCATTGGCAATTTCTATAATCCTTTCAAGTGCTGCAAAAAACACACCAAATAATAATAATAAGAGCATTTTCAATAAAACCCCAACAAAATATGAAAATATGAAAACATAAGAGGCTTGAAACCTGTCTCGAATGAAACTTGAGCTGTGCGTAGCTTTGGAGAAACTAACTTGCCAAAAACTGCTAATGATTTTGACCTTTCTTTCTGGATCTAAATTTTTATGATAAACAAAGTTTTAAAAATAAAGATATGGAAATTTTAATCTTGATTTTATGTTCTCAAAAGACAATTAGTTTAAAAATAATTACCTGATTATTATTATTAATATGAGACTGAACATCTTTTTCATTCGGTTCTTTTTTGTCTTCTAAAAATCAAACAAGAATAAGTAGGTAAGATAAACATGAAAAAAAATATATGTAAAAATACAATTAATAAATGATAATAATTACTAATAATATATCTACCTGAGAGAAGACGTTGTCTCAAATTTGCATTATTTGGTGCATTTTGATCCCCCTCGTGATTATTCTCTTCCATTCTTGACCATTTTGATAGAGTAAATTGGGGGTTTGGGTCTGAAACACAGCCAATTTAGTGTATAAATTTAGAAAACTATTATAATATTATTGTAAGTTATTAACTACTGCTGAATCATAAACTGAAAATTAAGATCGTTACAGACAAAAACAATATATACCAGATTCGGTGAATTGCACAGTAGTAGAAGCAGAATGAATTGTATGATCAAATACTGTGCTAGAAACTCGTGAAATTCCCATTGATTGACGAGCACTAGCTATATCAAACCACCCCTAAATAAATTGAACAATTGGATGTGTTATCAGGCCCAATTCATCCTTCAAACTCTAAATAAAACATACGAAATTGAAAAAAGAAGGATACTATTTTAGTTGTAATAAGAACAACAAAGTCCATGGCTACGATTTAGCAAATATAATGCAATTAAATATCACAATGACAAATCTAAGGATTGACTATTCAGATCTTAGGAATACCTGACGAAGACTAGAAGATAAAGAATCGACGAGTTTCAGATAATTATCTAACGAATCAAGAAACTCAAGAATGCATTCATTCTCGATCCCTTCTTCTCCTTTTCCAGTTTTTACGTCAATTACTTTCTCATCTTCATGCCGGGGAGTTAAACTGACTAGATCGCTTCTGATCTCTGTATCCGCCATGAGAGGTAGGGCCTTGCAATGTCTCTATTTTTAGTTTTCTGAATTGCCTTTGAATTTCAAATCTCTAGTTGTAATCAGATTCGGAATTTCAATTCCAGGTTATAATGAAACTAAATCTGGTGATCCATAAAACCCTCAGTTGAGTTCTCAGGATATTAAACAACCCAACATTGCAGTTTTATTTTTGACGATCCGCAAGAATAGTAATACTGACAATAATATATGATATAATTAACACATTTTGTACAATAATAATGATGATAATCCTGACGATAGTAATAACAAAGCAAAATTATAAACAAATCAGCAAAAGAAACGACACAAAAAATATTAAAGCTTCTAATAAAATGTGTTTCTATGTTACATTAAAATAAAGTACATAAATATTTCAAAATCACATATAAATGAAATAGTACAACCATTCCAACAAAGAAAACCATAAATAAAGGTACATAATAAATAGGCCAAAAATTATACTTCGTTCAACCACGAGGATTAAGAAAGCTTCTAGAATGGGGGCAAAAATCTAATCGTTGTTGAGTTTTCTCAATGGCAATAAAGCTTTATTACAGAGTCCGAACCAGCCGTAAATAACCAAGGCTGTTTAGGGTGAAATTTGCAATCCAATACGCCTGAAAATTTAAAATAGCTCAGATTAAATAACTAATCATTCTGAATTCAAATTATCCATTTATTTTCCAAAAAAATACATACCTCTAGCATTCGAGGATTTGTGGCCTCGAAGAATCTCGAGAGGAACGATCAGAGGATTCTGATTGAGATCCGAATAAACCATCGAGTGAAACACATACGCAGTACAATCGTCAGAACTCGACGCAAAAAGTGGATAGCTCCTGTGAAACGCCACTCTCGTTATATCCTTTGAATGCGCCCTGTTTCGCAAAGACACAAATATATTATCATATGGGAAATTTGCAAAAAAACCCGTATATTATTTGAAATTGCAAAGGTAGAAGAGAGTAAAGTACATTAGGGTTTTGTAAGGGCGTGTAGAAAGATCGAGATCAAACCAACACAGTTTTCCTTCCCTGCTTCCAACTATTACATTATCACCTGTAAATCCATAATAAATAACATATGTAATTCTGATATTTAGTAAGGGTATGGATGAAAATATGCCGAAAAAAAAAAGAAATAAATACCTGCAGGATGGATGGAAATGGAGGAGATCTCCTTCATGCCAGTTTCGAGCTTTTTGATTCTCTGTCCTTTTGTGAGGTCATAAACCTGCACGAATTTCTTTGTGGCAACGAAGAATATTTTTTTTATTGGATGGAACGCTGCGCAGACTGGAATTCCAGGCAATTTTCTGAACGGCTTGTCAGAGTGTTTTTTGGATAATTGATGTACCAATACCGCCCTCGAATCCCGTGATTTCGAATTAAGGAATCAAATTTGAAATAAAATAGTAATAATTATAATCTAGTGTATGAATAATTAATAATATGATTAATGAAAGGATATCACTTGGGACTACTGTAGTGAAATAATCTCCTTTGAAATGCCATTCCATTGAGGATACAGACTTTAGAAGAGAAAAAAAGTAATTAGAAGAGTATACAAATAGGATATCATTATTTTCTAGGGTTAAAAAGTATATAAAAAAATTATGAAACCTTGAAATGCTTTAATGTAATGGCATCGAGTTTCTCGTGTCGAACCCAATTCACAGCTGAATTACTTTCCGCTATTAAACCAAAAAAAACATAAAACATAAAATAATATATAATGTTATAATATGATTATAATCTGGAGAAATTAACATACCAGCATCCTCAGGTTGATCGATTTTCAGGAGCTCCTTAGTTTTTACTTGCGCATCAATATCTCCCATTTCAGAGTTCAATATAAGCACATCATATTCCCTTTTTTTCAAAAAAATATTCAGTAATGTAATCAAATAAGAAACATAAATAACCATTTATTATTAAAAGAAATAAAATGAAATATATATATATATATATATATATAGGTTAAAAGACATACAATCCAACAGCCAAAACGGGTTTTTCTGACGAAGGATTCCAAGAGACATTTCGTACCGGCTCTCCAATTTCAAATAACTTCAGACACCTACCCGTTTCTATTTCCCAAACTCGAACCGTGCCATCCAATGACCCTTCATTACAAAAAAATATAAAATCAGTAGCAAATTCCATAATAGTACGGGCTTTTTTGAAATTTTCAATAATGCAGGGACTTATTCGGAAAGTTTACAAATATTAAATCAGGGGTTTACCTGAAGCGAGATATTGGCCAGAAGGGTCGACGGAAATAGAGTTGACCGCACCGGTATGGCCTCTGAATTCAAAATAGCATTTATTTGGATAAGGCCTCAAATCCTTTCTGTTCGGCAATTTCGGCTTCAGAGACTCTGGATCGATATTTATCTAAACCGAAAAAAATGTCAAATACTTATTTACGATTTTTAAATATTTAATCAAATTAAGAGAATTAATTATAAATCTAAACCTTTTTCTTGCGAGTTCTAGGGCATAAATATTGGTCCAAACAACGGTCAAACATTTCCCTTAGACTTTTCTCATAAGCCGGTACCTTTCTAAGCGATGTAAACCTAAAGAAATAAAAAATAATAAGGTACTTTTTAATAAAAAAAAGTATATTTAATTATTTATTACATTTTAGGAATGAATTTGGGCCTATCTTCTTCAAACATGAGTTGGTACGCGCTTATCTCCTCTTCGGTTGGAATATACTCAATCGAAGGATTATACGACTCTTCGTGCCCTATAATTAACATGAAAATATTATCGAATTGAATAAATATTTTTTTTATATGAGAGCAAATAGTATGTATTGTTAATTTATTATACCTGGTAATTTGGGTTTCGGAGCGGGTATATAACTCAAACCGTGTTTTTTATTTTGCATCGCGTTATTATTCTCGTCGTCTCCCCATAATAAATATAAATTATTTTCTTCTTTTTTCGGCTCGTCCAATTTGATCCATCCATTTCTAATTGCTCTCACCAATTTCACAACCTTAAAAACCAAAAAATTTGAAAATTAAGAAAGATAAAAGAAATTTGAAATAATATTAAGGGAATATACCTTTTTCTGTTCCCATTTTGAAGGAACGAATCGTCGTTTAGGCTCAGGAGCGTTTGAAAGAGGAAATCCATCGTGTTCGAACCAATCTACATAATCCTTTGGAAAATTTTGAAAAATGAAAAATATTAATTAATTCGCTTTAATATTTTGCATTATTGAGAATCTAGAGAGAGAGTGAGAATTACTGGATATGAATCGGTATCGACATGAGGAGTTTCGCCTCTAATTAATCTTCCAATTAATTTAACCTCGTCTTTAGATAATTCTACTTCCTCGTCGTTATATTCATCAGTAAATTTCCTCCTGAAAAACAAAAAATAATGGTTAAAATATTTCAATAATTATCAATTTGTTAAATTTTATGGACAAAAGTAAAAAACGAGATGATTTATCTTTTTACGTACCAACTTTTGGGATCGTCAGCTCCTTCCACAAACGAAGATAATTTATCTTTTCTTTGTTGTTTTTTAATCTTTTTTCCTTCAATATTGTATCCTATGTGTTCTTCGTCTTTGTACCATACTAACGGTACGTCCCCTACTGTGTTTCTTGGTGCGATCTGTACCACAAATTGAAAAGAAAAAAAAAATTAGCAAATAAGTTTAAGGGTATATTTGATATTTTTTCCAAGTTTTCAAAATTACCTCGTCTTCTGAGGAATCGCTCTCTTCCTGCAATAAAAAAAATCAATACAACGATTCAAAAGCAGAGTAAAATATATGAGAAGAATATGAGAAGAAAAGCAAGATGTGATAAATAATTTCACTAAATTGTTGATAATTAATTACCACTCTCTCTATCTCGTCTTCAGAGTCGCTTTTCTCACCTCCACTTTCATTTGAAGATTCCTGTGGTAAATTTGTAATGACATTGAATATTAGAGATAATATCAGATTGAAACTGTTCTTTTTGGAAAGATTTTGTTTAAATTCTAGTTTAAAGTTCATATTTGTATCTTGCAAACAAAAAAATTCTAGTTCAAAAATAAAATCTTTTTTCTGGAGAACAACTCAGTATAAAGCTAAATCCCCCGCCAATTCCAAGCCCTATTCAAGGTTTGTTCAAATCCCAAGCATTATTCAACCCACTAGTCCGAAAACTACTTCCTAATCGTAAAGCTCCAGCTTCCTATTCCCCTGATACTCTTACTTATTCCATGCTTAAATCCAAATCTCGTTTTAACAATTTAACCATACCTCGTTGGCTGAGGAAATTTCATCGTCGCTCTCGGTCCAGTCGAATCCATCGGACGATACAGCATCTTCATCCCTCTTCTCAAACGCATCTTTATCCCTCTTCACTGCCATTAGTTCAACCCCGAGTGAAGAGAGAGAAACCCGAGCAAGTAGAGAGAGAGAGAGAGAGAGAGAGAGAGAGAGAGAGAGAGAGTAGGGTTTAGGGTTTCTCGCTGGACAGAAATTGGACGAGCTAAACCCTAACTCACTAGAGACGGCGGGCAATTAGGGTGTAAATGGATCGGGTCCGGGTTCGGATTTTAATGTATCCAACCATCCAAGCCAACAACAATTTGAAAGATCCAAATATAAATCAAAATTTACCCACCTTATTAGTTTGAATCAAACTTTATGCAATTTTTTTGTGTCGCGTATTCACAGAAATCATTTTACGTTTTGAGGAGTTCAAATCACGTGTTTTTAGATCATTTGTATCGTATTTTTTATTACATAACATTTCACCTAATTCTAGAAATATTTCTCCCCCTCATCGATACAAATATTTCTAGTCATATAAAATTCAATCTTTTGCACTAGCTGCTCAAAACGTTCTTGCTAGTTATACATAATTCCTCCAGGGAATTATTTAATGCAGTTGCAATCCATAACAAACTATTAGGTATCGAATATCTTTCGTCTCAAATTCGTTAATTAAGTAATGTGTCCGTTTGGAACTCTTCAAGAGTTTTAATAATAATAAATTAAATACACATTATCTACGAATTTGATCATTGATACACACATATAGAATTTCATCAATATTAAAAATGATTATATCATATATGCTCGGATTATTTCAATTCATACAAAGATCTTTGTTATTTAATACAATATGCTTCGTGCAAATCTTTCGAGAGTTTAAATAATATGCTTCATGCATTCTAAATCCTTCATGGATTTTCATGAATATAATAATCGAATGAGCATATGAATAATCTTTTATAATGTATACATGATACATTCGGAGTCCTCCAGGGACATTCAAATGAATAAACATTTTCATTACCATTGTAAGGTACGATCTTTTTCTAGACTGCAAGTCCATAAATTTCACATCGTCATGTGAATTTAGTTTTGGCCAATACTTTGATTTCGTCGACATTTTTCAATTGATTTAATATCAGATCCTCGTTTTCATTGATTATCACTTGTAAGTGCATATGCAAATTTCTTAATAACTATAGTTTCATTTCGGTTCTATCTTTTTCTAATAGAGACATGATTTTAAGATCTCATTATTTTCAACATATTCAATGTTGACAGGTACCTGAATTCATTCATTCATGTCATCTAGTGATTAATCTTTCAATATCCTTTCAGAAGGACGTATTTTGTTAGAAGTATTAACAACTTCTATTATACCAACATTGTATCATGCTCTTTCTTATTTCATTGATTTATCTTGGTGGAACCGATTGGTCGACCACGCTTCGGGCGTATATCAAACTTAAAATTATCCAAGAATATTATATTTACAATTAAGAGCATTTCACACTGGAAAATTCTAGCATCAAATCATTTATTTACTATTTGTTGCAAATAATTAATTCATGAACTCCTAGTTCATATTTACTTTTTCGAGAATCTAATTTGATGATGCATATAAGTTCTTACTTTTCCAGTTTTATTTTCCTCCCCCTAATGTAAGCATGAGTAATCGATAATACCTAGTGAAGTTCTTCGAGACTTCCACGGTATATTATATATTGAACTGTTTTACTCATGTTTGATCATCTTAGTCATTTATTTATTTTTCTCCTTCAATGATTTTGTATATCTATAGTCAAATGTTTATCACGCTTCAAACATGTTTTTCAATTTTATTTGTTATAATAAATAACATATAGTCTTTCGGGAAAACTATATTTACAACATGCATATTTGACTATTGTTATTTTCATAAATGTAAACTTCTTGTTTACATATATATTTTAAACTTCCGGATTAAGCATATCATTTGAACTTCTGGTTCAATTAAACAAAATGTTAAAGATATGAAATCATGGAGAATAAATCAACCCATTATATGTCGGATAATTTTGTTTAACTCATCCTTGTATGATATGTAGTGCTACTAGCACATCTATTACACATCTAAAATTTCAATGAGTACTTTTGGTCCAAGACCAATCAAAAGTTATAATGGAGATTTGGGGAATACTTTTCATAAATAGTTGGATTTAATATAATTATTATTGTGGCATGCATATCTTATGCTTAAACAATTAATCACAAAAGCATTAAATTATTCTTATCAATAATGAACTTCTGGTTCAACCACTAATTCAGTTGTACTTATGCATGCCACAAATTACTCTTCTAGAGTAATCAAATCATGACTCTTCGAGAGCCAAAGATCATAGTCATTATTTCAAATATGTTTATATTTACTCTTCCAGAGTATTATAGATAATTACTCTTCCTGAGTAATCAAAACAATAAATCATCTATTGTCATATAGATAATTAATATTCTAGAGTAAATAAAACAACGACTCTTCCAGAGTCATCAATCATATTCATGATTTCAACTATTGAAATATATACATGTCTATTTGTTTATTAAACATACAAAATAAATACAAAACAAGTTTTGTATTAATGATTGTTTCAATCGACAAAGTTGTCGTCTTAATTCATTTTCATTTCTCATCTTAAAGAAGTTTGATAAATTAATTAAAATCAAATGTTGTACTACTTGAACAACCATTTCAAGCCAGATCTTGAAACATATATTTTGAGATATCTTTATATTACATTTTGCCGAATCTTGTTTCTCATGTGATTTTCTTATTATAATCACTTTGATTTCAATTATATATTTGATTCTTTCATGCAACATTCGCTTCTGGGAATGAGTGGAATCAATCGAACTTATATCTCAAGTAAAATCACTTGTCGAAGAAGACAAGATAATATGAATTCGACCATTTTTTTAATTATCTTCTTAGCTTTGCTTCTACGGGAGCAAATAGAAAGCATAACAAAATAGACAATGGTTGATATAGAATATCTTCAGATATTCTTTCTCTACGAAATATTCATTGAGATTCAATATTTTATATTTTGGAGTTAGATTCAATTACTAACTCATAACGCTGCAACTTCAAGTGCATTTAATAAAAGATCAGTAGAATAAGATCCACAAAATAAACAATAAAAAAAATATGACATATAGATAAATTCTGAATTATTTAAATAAATAAACAACTCATGCTTTTAAAAATATTCATAATGTTTACCAGGAATTTCGGATGAAACAAAAGACTTACATTGGCATTAAAGATTCATTATTTAATAAATTTTTCTCGTTCTTGGATTTTCATCCTTAGATGCAAATGGTATACAACACTTCAAACGTGTTTTAAGAATCATTTGCTAATAATATTGAATGGTCCTTCTGGGATATCAATTCAATTTGCGAAATTTGCAACACATGTATCTGATTTATTCCTTTTCTTAGAATCAACAAATGCGTCAGGCAAATGTATTATATTTTTGAACTTCTAGTTCATAAAATGTTGAGCAGATATCAAAATGAGACAATAAATTAATTTTTCATGAAAGATATGCTTAATTTCATTCTTTTTTTTTTATGCATAATAAAATGAAATTTGTCTCATCAAATTTACAATCAAGAAATTATTCTGTGAATAACTCTCATGTTAAAAGTTCTAGTCAAAAGATCAAGGGTGATTCAAACCAAACATATATTTTGAATCTTCTTTGTGAATTCATCTTATCACGGTGTGATGATACTATCGGTACACAATCGCACAATCAAAATTCTAAGATGAAAATATTGGTTTATGACCAAAAATTGATATGGCCCCAAACATTGTTGGTTATCTTGATTTCATGAGCAGAGATCGTGCTTTTAATTGAAATCTTTTAACAAATGATTCTTCTGCATCATTATGTGTGTCAACATGAGGTTCTTTTAAATGATTCTTGACGATCATTTTCTATGTGAACATGACCTACAAGATGTTCAACTTCTATTCCAATTGTACACACAAATTATTAAAAATATGTCACAAAATTGTGTAATGTTATGGAGAGGGATAGTCCTTATTCCATAGTGTGAAAAAAAACTTATCACAAGAAAATTCTTTGTGCAACTAATTTTGAAAAAGTTCGTGTTGCGACTTAATAATAAGCAAACACGACACCATCTTGATGAATCATCAATTAATATCAAAATTGTTCGTATTGTGGATCTACAGGTCCACAAATATCCCCATGCGTATATTTTTGATAATGTTGAGGAATTTAATTCCAACTTTGTTGTTCATGACCTAGTAAACAATTTGCTTTGATAACATTTATAAATGAATACATTATTTGTTAGGATCTTATGATTCCTCTACAAATAAACATTCAATATTCATCTTATCCATAATTTCGATATGATATCCATTTCGGCGGATATCTATATAAATAATCAAAGACTTGGGGAAACATAATTCACTATTGTAACTCATTTGGTTCCCTTTTGTAGGAGTATATAAACTCTTCGAGAGTTTTTCATTCAATTCGCAACTACCACCGGTTTGGTGTTTCCTTATTCATAATCAAAACAGAGAAATAATTGTATTTTTCAATACAGTATTTGTAATACCACTATCAAGTATGGTATGTGTAATATCATCATTGGTGTTTTCTTTTTCATTAAATTGCATTTTTGCAATATGGTTTTCTTTTTGTCTTTTCTTGAGTTGATGCGTTGGTTTTTATTTTTATAGTGTCTCCGAGACCCATGGCCTCTAAATGGATTTCCGCATCAAGAACTCGTGGTAAGTTGTTTGTGGATGGTATGTCAAGACAACAAATTCTAGCTTTGCTAGATTTGTCATAATGCAAACTTCATTTGTAAAAGAAGGAAAAGAAAACAAACTTTGTTTGTAACTTTGTTTGTAAGAGAAAATAAGAACAATACAAACTTTGTTTGTAGGAGAAGTAAAGAACAACAATACAAACTTTGTTTGTGTTTGTAACTTTGTTTGTAAGAGAAGAAAAGAAAAAACAATAAATAATGTTACCTTCATCAGAAATCTATAGATTCAAGACAATAGAGCTTCGTGCTGATAACGTGTTGTGAAATTAGCAAAAATCTCAAAAGCAACACTCAAGAAATAATAGAGAATCATAAGAAAGAAGAGATGGGAGAATGCTAAATATTTCATTTCTCTTTGATTTAACTCATACCATATTACAATGAGAATGGTGGGCTATTTATAGCCTACACAATATCATGGATCCCTATGCAATACCATGAATGATGCCCACAATATATAATACCATGGGTTGTGTCATGACACATATATAATAAACTAATACATACATAACACACAACATCGTGTACAATTACACATGTACATACATGTGTCATGATATACAAAATAAAATCTAATAATACATTCACATTAATATATACAATATATTTATAACAAAAATAAGATATTTATGTGGCAAATGACATGAAATATAAGATATAGCAAAACACAATAAAAAATGAACGGGCCGTCGGCCCTTCAAATTATAACGACATGACCCAAAAAGACTGGACCGAAACAAAAAAAAACGGGCCTTCGTACTCCAAGCCCAATCAATAATCACAAAAAAATCGGTCCAATGAAAAATTAATAGAGTTGTTCCTTACAAGCAAATAGTCAAAAAAGTAGTCCACATAAAGACAATAATTTTTGTAATTTGAATATGTGATGACGTGAGAGATGAACAATAAAAAAAATGACGAAGATATCCGAATGGACGTGTCGTGAAGCCCCAATGTATGTGGGCCGATTTAATAATAATAATAATAATAACAATAATAATATCATTTTAGAATAAAATTACTTCACAATATATTAATTTCAACAATATATTAATTTCAAGTACTTCTTAAAAATCTTGAAATCTTAAAAAAGGCTGGTTCTTAAAAATTTAACACAATAAAATCATAATTGGTCATGTCATGCCAAATCCAGGACTTACAATCCCAGATTCCTAATCCATACGTAATTAACATTAATCAACCACGCAACATAAACCTAATAA
Organism: Luzula sylvatica; assembly: GCA_946800325.1. Taxonomy (NCBI): domain Eukaryota; kingdom Viridiplantae; phylum Streptophyta; class Magnoliopsida; order Poales; family Juncaceae; genus Luzula; species Luzula sylvatica. The sequence goes on from OX326959.1 coordinate 42,617,467, forward strand.
AATTAACCTACACAAGTTTTCACACACCATTCAACTCTAAAACATAAAAAAAATAAACAGAGAATACTTAATAGCATAAATCTCAATTTTTGCTGACATCAGCACCCCAGCAGCATCACATCTGTAGAACCCGAACTCAATTCGACTCTCAGCCCATCATCTTCTTCAATTTTCGCATTAATACCTATAGTTAATAACAGAGATCAAATAAGCAATAAGTTATGATCTCGTCCATTTTGGGATATTCTCTCTAGTAATTCACCAACAGATGCCTCCAGTTTTCAAAATAAACTGGACATATCCAGTACATCCAAATTATGGTTAACAGTCCACATTAGTACAACTGGACAGATCGTTACTGGATGCCTCCATTAGACAACCAAGAGTCTAAATTCTGAACTAACCAATCAATACCAGTACTGATACCAACACAAGCAAACCCTAAGATATTATATTATATATTACCTTCAGTTTGAAAGAGCCAGTCTTTGGTACAAGTCAAGGCCTCCAGTTCGTCAGGTTTAAGAGAGCCTCTGTACTGGTCCAAAACCCTACCACCGATACTAAAAGCTGAGTCTGGTACCACTGGACAGACCGGTACAGCGAGTACATCTCTCGCCATTTTTGCCAGTTCAGGGTAACGAGGCTGGTTCTCTCCCCACCATTCCAATACATCCAATGGACGCGTCCAGTCCGCATTTGGCTCTTCTAAGTATAACTCCAGTTGCGACTTCTCCTGAAAAAAGTAAAAAAAAATTTGTTAAGAGCAAATTCTCATGTCATCATGTGTACCCTTCCAAAAGCTCAAAAATATCACATTTACCCTTCCAAAACTCGAGTTTGTGAAATTATATTTGAAAAGTATCACGTTTTTATCCAAATCCATTATGTTTGAAAAGGATAAATTTGATATTTGGGCATTCTTAAAGGGTAATCAAATAAAGGGTAAATTTGATATTTGAGCATTCTTAAAGGGTAATCAAATAAAGGGTAAATTTGATATTTGAGCATTCTTAAAGGGTAATCAAATCAAACAAAGGGTAAATTTGATATTTGAGAACTAACCTCAGGTTGCTCTTTAGCCTTATTCTTTTCTCCTTTTTTCGAACTAGAAGCGAAATTTGCCTTATACTCATTAAACATAGCATGTAAACTCTGCTTGACCTGATTAACAAATCTTTCACTTTCACCATCGTGAATCTTATTAAATGCATAATCCACCACATCCATTTTATACCTCGGATCCAGCACCACAGCAATGGAGAGGATCGTACTGAACTCTCTCCAGTAATTATCGAAAATGGAGAGCATTCTCGTGGCCACAGACCTTATCAAATAATCCAACCCTCTCGATTCCTCTTTCAACACGAATTGAATTTTACAAATCCCATGAAAACACAAATTCGAAGTGGGATATTTCGCGCTGCTAAACGCATTTGTTGCATCGTAAATCACTTTCAAAAATTTGTGCATTTTGTCAATGCAATTCCATTCTTCCATTCCAGGACAATCTGTGAAATTAATATCGCGATTTTTTAACTCGTTAAACGCGTTTTGGTAGGGTAAAATATTCTCGATCATTACAAACGTGGTCTTCCATTTCGTTGGAATATCTTGAAATAATGGGTTTTTGGTATCGATATTACATTTTCGAGCACATTCTAGAAACTTCTTTAGTCTTTCGTTAGACCCTTTCACATATTTTACGCATTCGCGAATTTTATAAATTCCTATATCGATTTCTTTTAGTGCTTCGTGGACGATTAGGTTTATAACCCTAGCACAACACTTTGATTGGAAGAATTTTCCTTGGACCAAAAGAGACTTTTTTGAAATTAATTGGTTTTTGTAAAGATCCAAAAAGGAATCGTCACTCATGGCCTCATCTAAAGTTATGCAAAATAATTTGTTCTCGATTTTCCAACTTTTGAACAAATTTGAAATGAATTTGGATAATGAAGGCCCGTCATGAGGAGAGGGTAAATATTTGAAATTCAAGATTGTTTTTCTTAATTTCCAATCTCGATCTATATAATGGGCATTTATACAAATATACTCCTCAGTTTTCACATTGGTCCATAAATCAATGCTCAAACTAACTCTTCTTGCAAGCTTCTCGAATAATAATAAAACCTTTTTTCTCTCTTTCTCGTATAACTTCACCAAATCGCCCCTCACAATTTCACTATTGATGAACTTTAAATCGGGACAAATTGTGCCGAGACATTTCATAGCCTCCCCTTGTTCCATAAATTCGAATTTATACTCGTTTTCAACAATCATTTTAACCAAACTCTCCTTAAACGCCGCCTCATCATATTTAAATGCTTTTGATGCCGAATTTTGTGCCGGTACGGCTCTAGAAACAACGATTTGGTTGATATTTTTACCTTTCGGTACGTGATGGTGCTCGATATGTCTATGCAAATTAGTGGTACCAAATACTGGGCTTACCATGTATTCTCTACTGCATAGATTACAACAGGCTTTTTCTTTTCCATCTGGACCGATTCTCTTCGTGAAGTAGTTCCAAACCGCGGAATAGGATTTCCGGTTCGGTTTTCTCCGTTCCGGTTTTGGGGAATCCGGGATTTCGGGTTCTGGTTCTAGTTCGGAGGAAGGAACTAATGTAATGGATTTGTTGATATCCATGTCATCTGACATTTTCACGATCTAAACACTGCAAAGTTGAATTATTAAATTCGATGAGAACATGACTATTGCCTTCAATTAGGCTTCAAATTAGCCTAATTAACTGTCAATTTATCAATAAATCAAATATAAATGGTATATGATCAGCATAACTGGCAATTCAGAACAATATTCAGTCAAAATGAGGTCTCGATATGCAATATTTAGTCTCGAAATACTGTTTAATCCTTTACTAAGTTCAATAATTAGGAAACAAAAAAAAATAGCCATTACCTGCAGAACTGATGAGAGAAAGATCCTTGTAAACAAGGTAACCCTTTTTTAACAAATTGAAGAGATTAACCGCTCACAGAATCAAAGGAGATCATGAAAATCCAAGGCACTGCTCAAGCAATTCCTAATTTTTTGAATATTTTCTGTGGATTTTCTGGATCTTTTTTCTAGGGTTTTTGTGTCGCGACGGGATAAAAGAAGAACGAAGCGGGTCGATAAATCATGGAAATTCCTTTTTGTCCTTTTTACAGTTTTATCCCCAAGAAATCCCTAAACTATTTAAAACGGTTTATAAAGTACTCTTAATTCTTTAAGGGTACGTGTGAAATTTATCAACCTGGGAATTTTTTTTGCTTAAGCCCAGGCCCATTATCTTGTTAGAAAATTATAGGCAAAGCCCAAGGAAATAAAATTATGATTTTAGAAAACATATATAACCCAAAAAACAACAACAAAGTTATACCACAAGGTGGTGTTTGGATGCTGGATAAGTTGGGAATAATCCAACTTATTCCTTAATTCTTTGTCAAACATACATCCAAAAAATTAGGATAAGAAAGATTTAGAATAAAAGTTGAGGTATAAACTTATCTCACCAAAAAGTGGTGATAACCTATTCCTTATTTTATCCCGATTTATCATAATGCCCTCATATGTACTTTTTTACTTCTTCTCTTTCTTCTCTTTCCCAGATTTATCATTTTTTTCATTACTTTTTCCAAGACATTTCTTCTTCTCCTTCGTACATTCTCCATTTTTGTTTCATAATAAAGCTTAGATCCCTCTTTCTAAAATCATAATCTCCATAAATAAATTATATCAAAAAATTTATCATCTTGTTCCCTTCCATATAAGATCTCATTAGAAGGGTATCAAGAAAATGTAACAAAAATTGGTCAACGAACAAGGTAAAAGAAACTTGCAAAAAAAAAAATTGTGTGCAAATGTAGAAGATCCATTTGTTGAGATTCATTTTTAAATGCATTTTAGTTGCATGTCAAATGTTTTTATGCTAGCATTTTACTAAAATCATTTTTAATAGTATCATTAATAGTAAGATCATCTTTAATAGCATTTTTAATTTTTAATAGTATCTCTAACTTTAATAGTATCGTTAAAAATTGGTCAAACACATTTTTGTTACAACTTATCTAATATATTTATTTTAAATGTTTTATATGTTTATTTTATTAAAATTGTGAAATATTCAACTAAACATTATATTGTAATAACATAATTATTGATATTTAATTAATTAATACTTACAATTTTCTCATTTAAAAAATCACAAGGCTATTTGAGTCATTTATATTATAATTTGTTTTATATTCAATCATATCTCATTTCTATCTTTATCATCTCACCAAACACTGACTTAAATTAAAGGAATAAAAGAGTATAACTTCTTATGGAAGCAGGATAAATGAGGGATATATTAGTTTAATCCTCTTAATCCTGCCAAACAAGAGAAAAAATAACAGGTATAAATAGGGAAAAGAATAAATTTGGAGATTAAATTTATCACTAGTTTTTAGTTTTATGTGGGATAGTCTATCTATTACTTTATCCCTTGTCTCTGTTTACTAAAATATCCTTTATGTAACCTTTCTCTCTCGTCATCCCTCTTGCCAAAACACCTCCCCATTTACTTTTTCTTTTCTTCATCTCAATTTTTTTCTTAAACTATAATCTTTCCAATCCAAAAACTAACTATATTGAGAGATTTCTCTTTTTCTTTCCTCTTATCTTTTTTTTCGATTTTAAGGAGTAGGTTCAAAGTCCTACGTCCAATATATTAATAAAATAAAATGTTTGTATGTACACGCGAGCATCTCCAATCGAGTTGATCAGGGATACTAGTGGTTAGTTTAAATTAAATACAGTGAAAAATAAAAATAAAAATAAAAATAAAAATAAAAATAAAAAGAAAAGAAAAGAAAAGAAAATACAGCTAGTTGTTGTTGCATAGGTGTCGATTCCAATTTGTAATCTCGTATGTAATAAGTGAGGTCATCATTCCTACAGTCTTTACTGACTCTTGAAATATACGATTACATCTCTCCTTCCATACATGGAAGATGAAAGCCAATATTATTTGTTGTAGTTCGGTTTGTGCAGAATGGTCTGATAATTGTTGAAGTACGGATTGTAAGTTTGTTAATCGCGTGACCGGATATTTTTGGTTGATAAAGGTGTAGGGTTACGCACACGTTTATCGAAGTGTGCAGCGGAATTAGTTTCACACGCGTAACCTAATTCTACCAGGATCACGCTCGAAAAGCCAACGAAAAAGGAAGAGTTGGAGAAATTACCTCGTACAAGTTAGTACGTGACGCCTTCTTCTCCAAATCCGTGAACCTTCTCCAAGGAGTGCTCGTGCAATCCCTCTACTCTCGTCCGATCGGAATCGCCAACGTCGTTCTAGTCGCCGTCACGATCGATTCTCTCAAGATGTTTGCTCAAATCTCCCTCTCAATCTCTCTAAACGAAATAAGAATTCTGTGGAAGAAGGAGAGAGAAACGGCGGCTCAAAAACCTAGGTCTGAAAAATTAGCCTCGGTTTATAATGAAATCAGAATTTATATATAGGAAATAATTTCGAACGGGCCCAATTCTGTCTGCAGATCTGCCTATTTATATAAATTCTTCCAAGTTAATTCTTAAGCCATATTTTCTTTCAAAAGGACCATACTTCAAAGGCAAATCTACATGAAGTAAATATATGGTCCACAAATTCCTCATCACTTTTACACAGCGTGCATCTATTGGCGAGTATCCATCCCCGTTTACGTAAATTGTCCACAGTTAATATTCTCCGTTGTAAGGATAACCATCCAAAAATCATAATTCTGAGCGGTGATTTAAGCTTCCATATATTATTAAGGTCGGATAACGTATATACTCCCTTAATTAGCTAATTATATGTGCTCTTAACCGTGAATTGTTCTTTTGATTCCCATTTCCACTTTGGAGTCGGACTTTGTTGCGATGTTTGTATCACTTGTATTTGCTGCATTAAATTTTGAAGCTGGTCTTGTGCTTGCGCTGAAGGATTGTCATGCAATTCAACTGACCATCTTCCATTTGAAAGAAAACTATCGACGGATCCAGCTTGTTTTCGAGCATAAGAATATAATGCTGTGAATTTATTTTTGAAGATATCACCTGCCCATTTTGAAGACCAAAACTCAATACCCATTCCATTCCCAACATTGAATTCAGTTGAGCAGAAGAAGAAAGGAGAACATATCAGTACACTTTTCCAAAACGAGGATGATCTCGATTTGGCAGTCTGATTGTCGGTAATGTATGAGAACCCAGTGGAAAGTTTTATTAGTGTCATCCAATCTGTTGGAGTTTTTGTATGAAATTTCCATAACCATTTGGTAAGCAAGGCAGTGTTGAAAGTTTGTAGATGTAGAATCCCTAAACCTCCTAGTTCTTTTGGTTTGCACAGTTTATCCCATGCGACCAGGCAATATCCCGTTCTATATTCCTTATTTCCCTTCCAAAGGAAATTCCTACGAATTTTGTCAATTTCCTGAATAAGCCATGCGGGTAGTCGAAAGACGGACATAAAGTATGTGGAAAGTGATGTAAGAACTGAGTTTAACAGTACAAGTCGCCCTCCTAAGGAGAGCAGATTTTTCTTCCATCCAGAAAGTCGGGTTGCAAACCTATCTATTAATGGAAGATAATCTACTTTTTCAGTTTTCTATCAGATAGAGGTAAGCCCAAATATTGCATGGGAAACTCCTTAAAATTGCATCCAAGTGCACGGGCCATTTCGTTAAGATCAACATCATCCCTTGTAACGACCGAGAATTCCGATTTTTGATAATTGATTTTAAGTCTGGATTCTTGGCCAAAAATTAATAGGATGAATTTTAGTCTTCTTATTTGTTGCGATTATGGCTTAATGAAAAACATGGAGTCATCTGCATAGAGAAGGCATGTTTTCGTCATTGGCAATGGTGGTGATATAAAATTTGCAGCTGCCAGGTTATGAAGTAAGGTTGCCAGTACGTCTATGGCTATAATGAATAGATATGGCGATAATGGGTCTCCTTGCTTTACTCCTCGCCCTAAGTGTATAGTTTTTCCCGCAACTCCATTTACTATAATTTTTGTCGAACCCGGGAGTATCGAATTCCGAACCCATTTTATCCAGGTCTCTCCAAAACCTCTTGCAGTTAGAACGTTTATTATGAAATCCCAAGAAATTGTATCGAAAGATTTGGCGATATCGGCCTTGAAGGCCACTAGAGGTGTTCTAGTACATTTAGCTAAATGAAGGGTTTCTTGGGCATAGACAAAACCATTAGATATGTTTCGACCTTTGATGAAGGCAGTTTGGTTTCCTTTTATTAGGTGATTAATTTTATATTTTAGTCGTGTTGCCAGAATTTTCGAGAATATTCGTTGTAAAGAGTGTATGAGGCTGATAGGTCTGAAGTCCTTTGGAGATTCCGGCGTATCTGATTTGGGTATTAAAGCAATATATGATTGGTTTAAATCTGACATACCTGAGTTTAGGATATCCTCCGAGTTGAGTGTATGAAAAATATCTTGCTTCATTGTCTCCCAAAAGAATTTGAAGAATTCAGCAGTGAAACCATCCGGACCATGGGATTTATCGGTTCCCCAAGAATTTATTGCGTTCTTTATTTCTTCCATTGTTATCGGTTCGTTGATGTCTCCTAGGTTCATTGTCTCTTCTCTGTACATATGTTGAAGATTGATTTGGTTGGATCCGTTGTGTTGACCCTGTGATCCCATTTGATCTTTGAAGAAATTAAACAATATGCGTGTTTTCCCTTTATAGTCTCTAGCCACCGAATTTCTATCATTAAGGGCCGCGATTGTTGTAGACCTTTTTTCTTTCCTCTTATCATTTGAGATCATGATAGCATGCTTTTTAAATTGTGATATATGTGTGTGTTCAACTTGTATCCGTTGGTGTGTGTGTGTGTGTGTGTGTTGGGTGCGTGCATTGAATTCATGTGCTCAAGAAAAAAGTTATACTAAAGTAATAAAAAATACACGGTTCTTCTGTAAATTTTCAAAATACAAATATTTTCCAAGTTAAGTAAGAATATATGAAATAAATTAAATTAAGTAATTAAGTAATAAAATGGGTAGTTATTGTAAAACTAAAATGTAGTTTAATTAATTAGGTTAAGCGTTTTTTTATTTTATAATTAGCATCAACATAGTCTATTATATATTAATTAATATTAATTAAGTACACAACAAATTAAATTATAATAAGTTACTTGTTTAAATTATTCTGATAGTTTAAAGGGCATTTTGGTCTTTTCAACAAGTTCACTTTTTGAACAATAAGTTATCTCAATATTTTTCTCTACCATATTTCCAAACATCATCATAAAATGAAAGAATAAAATGGAATAACTCACTATCCCTGAAAAGAGTTATTTCCATCTTATCTTCCTTCCAAACGGAGAAAAGAACTTATTTCTTCCTTATCATGTTCCCAAATTTAGTAATTTTATTACTCTTATGGGGTGTTTGGTTGGAGATTTTAAGAATGCATTGGCATAAAATATGCTATGCCAAGGAATTCAATGCCAAGACATAATATTCCTTGGCATACTCTATTATTATGTTTGGTCAGCACATTTATTTATTCTATGACATGTTATTTCATCACAAATATAAAATTTTTAAACATTCTATATTTACAAAATTAACATATTTTTATTAAATTTCTGTTATAAAATAAATAATTCATCCAAAAAAATAATTCCAATTATAAAAATAATAATTTATTGTCAACAAAATATTATAAATCCAGCAATATATTATTATAAAATTGATTACTCAAAACACTACTACTTACACCAACCATGCATCCAAAGTGCGTATTTTTCCTTCACATTATCTGGTAGTGTGAAAAAATACTTTGTCATGCTTGTATCTTTTGAAATAAGAGCTCCTGATTTCACGCGGTCTTATACTTGACTCGTTAATCTTTGTTGGTGGATGAGATAGAGAATAATCGAATTAGACATATCGAAACAAGGGACGAGTGAACACATCGGAGAGACACTCTAGCCGAACAAATGTTAAATTAGTGGAGGAGAAATTCAAGAAATATTAATTGAACCAATTTGGTTATTTTGTATTTGACGAATTATTAATTTTATTGTTGCAATAATTTATTTTGATGTATTTTTTATTTTAGTATAAGTATTTTTTATGACAACAATTTAGTATAAATATGTTAATTTTATAAATATGTTGTTTTTATAAGCACAAAATGATATAGCATGCCATTCCTTCCTCATGGGCTTGTTCGGCAACACAAGGAATAGAGGAATAGCGGAATAGAGAATAATGTCTATTCAACTTTATTTCAATAGCGTTCGGTGATATTAATGGAATAAAATTATTGGTTTAAAAGATATAAATAATAACTAATGACCAAACTACCCTTGTTTATAATTTAACAAGTTAAAAAACTTAAAACAAGTACCATAATAATAAAATGAAGATGAACTATTTTAATTAATTAGAACAAGTACCATCATAATATTAAAAAAAATAACGACTCAAATTGTAGTTTCATTTGAACTATTCATTGGAGGAAAAAGATATAAAAGATATATATTATCATTTAATTGAAGGTAAAAGATATAAAATATATATTATCATTTAATCCACGTAAGCAAATGGGGAGGGAGAAGATATAAAAAAAAATATTACCATTTAATCCACGTCAGTAAGGAGAGAAATAGATAAGGGTAATTTTGTTACAAAAAATACTTAATTCATGGAATAGTCCAATTCCATGTTTTTTATGAGAAAAATAACCACATTTTTTATGAGACTCGAAAATTAATATAAGAATGTTAAAATAATTAATGTGTGTAAATTTGTTGAAGAAAGAAAACCATTTGCAATAGAGATAAATTATATAAATGGACCCAGGTGGAAGATGAACTCATAATTTTGTACTTAATGATCAATTACAATTATAGTTCAGATTTTTAAATTTATAAATGTCATTTGTAACTGAATAATAAATGTCATAGGAGTAATTATAGGAATTTATTCTATAGTATTAACTCTTATTTGTAATAGTCCATTAAAATTTGCACTCAACCTCTACTATATAGAGAGTGATTATTATGATTTAGATCCATTTGAGTAGAAATTTTATTTATCTCAAATTCTTTTTTTATTTTATTATATTTTCAACAATTCTAATATTATTTGAATACTTATTTATAGTAGCTGCAAATGTGACAGAGTAAATAAAGATGATTTTAAGAAAAAAAATCACGATTAATCAATTATAAAATCGAAATAGTACGAACATTACAAATTTGAATTTGGTGATCCGTTCTATCGTGGAAACCGTTTAACATTCGGCGGCGGAGTTAAGCGACATAATTAATCGCGTGTGTCTTGAAAATTGAAAAAATAAAATCTTGGGACCAAATACATCATTCTTTTATTGAAAAGAGAAAGAGTTACATACTTCCAGTATTTTTATAGAACATCTTTGTACTCTTTCCGAGAGAACTGTATTATTTCTAGCAAACCTATCAGGGGGACCACTACTTGAATATTGTTATGTTTCTACATATTTTTTAATTTTAAATTCAAACAAATTTGAAAAGGGTAAATATAGTGTGTCCCAACCAACACAAAAAAATATATCATGAATGCGTCAATCGATGAGAAATTAAAAAGGTTAATTAAATTGATTAGACTCCATAATTAAATCAATCCAACTAAATATTAATTTGAATTTTAATCAATCTAATTAATCTTTATAATTCTCCTCGATTGACGCATTCATAATTTTTTTTTTCCAGTTTGTGGGGGCGCCATATATAACCCCATTTGAAAAGTGCAGCAATAAATTTGGGAACTTTACAATACATTCTGTCTTTTTACATGAATATGGAAACTCTTTAAATAAAAAAAGAACTTTTAAAACCTTTTTCTCAAAAAAAAATTGTTTTATAGAAATGCCGTATTGTAAATAATTTATTCAAATATAACAAAGTATCATTTTTCCGGTACCTCTCTTATAATCACATTTTTACGCCTAACATATCCACATTTTGTTTGGTTCCTCGCTTCTACTAAATAATTGTAAATATTCATTCCACTTTATAAAACGTACATATGATTAGCAAGTGAATGAACATGTGATAAGAATACTTATTCCATCTTTTCATCCTTTATAAGATGGGATAAGTGGAGTTAAGGAAAGTGTAACTCACCAAATCTTACCTTACCTCGTGTACAGAGGAGTCTTACTTCCGTTATTTTATCATTTTGGCTTCGTTAACTCTTTTTTCATATATTTTTATTATTTTTCATCATTTTCGAAATATTTCTCTATCATCACTTCATCTTCTCCCCAACTAGGAATGTTCATTCGGATGATTAAGATCAAACCGAACCATTTTAAGTAAAAAAAATTTAAACCGAACTAAATTTGATTTAACCCGAACCAACAAAATCAATATTTGAACCAAACTAAAATCGAACCATCATTTAATTGGTTTATTCGGTTTAACCAAACGAAATAAAAATGAAATGTGATCAATTCATACAATTTAAAATCTACAATTTTATGTATATATATATATATATATATATATATATATATATATATATATATATATATATATATATATATATAACAAAAATACATTCAGATTTGCACATAATACTTAATTATCTAATCCAATGCACACAACACAGAGAAGAATGTTCATTTTTTAAAACATAAAATTCAAACAAATAACAAAAAATAACATATATCAGTATAAAATAACATCAAATGAAGTTAACAGTGGAAATTGGTACCGAACTGGTGAAAAAGGTATCCAAATTGGCAGTGGAAATTGGTACCGAAACTGGTAGCAATTCAATGCCACAACTAGTCAGTGGCGGATTTAGGGGGGGCGAGCGGGAGGCCCGCCCCCCCTATGAAATCAAAAACCGATGTGTTAGCGCGAAAATAAGGTGATTTTGCTTGTTTGGAAAGTAATAAATATGATAAATTTGTTTGTATTTAACAAAGAATAGAGTAGTATAGTGGTAAAGTCAATGTTTGGGAGATGAAAGATCTTAAATTTAATATCCTTAATCCACATATTTTGATTTTTTTTATTTTGGCCCATCCTATAAAATTCTGTCCCCCATATATATTAATCCTGGATCCGCCCCTGCAACTAGTACCAAAAGTCTTGCCAAAACATATAACAAAATTGGTACCGAATTTGAGTTGGATTAATTAATTATAATAATTAAGGTTATTTTACTGTTCTATTTTTGATTAATTGTAAGAATTGTGATTGTTTTACTATTGTATTTGAGTTAATTGTAACGAATTGGTACATAATTTGTTTTAAATTTGTCAATTAAACATGTTAATTGTGATAATGAATCAAATGCAAAAATAATGATATTTTAGTCATTGTCACTATTTATAGTATTCTAATCCATTTTCTTATTGTACTTATTTTGTCGAACGACATGAAATAAAATGGATTTGTGAACTATTTTCTATTCCACACCTCATCGAGCAAGCCCAATGGCTTTATATGTTGGGTGTTCTTTCAAATTTATCTATACTAGGAAATTTGTCTGCGCTTCGCTGCAGATTTTTAATGTAATTGTTTGTATTAGATAAAAGATTATGTATTCACTTAATTGTTATTTGTTATGTTTACAGAAAAATATCATAAAATCAATATGAAAATTATATAACGTGTAATTTGATATAATATCATAAAATAAATTAATGAATATCACAAAACAAATATGAAAATTATTAAATGCGTAAAGTATGATATAAATTAATGAAATCACAAAATAAATATGAAATCATATCATTAAATTAATTAATTAATATCACAAAAAAAATTTGAAAACATTATGAAATGCGTAAAGCCTGATATAAATTAATGAATATCAAATCACAAAATAAAAATGAAATCATAAAATAAATTATTAAAAACCATAAAATAATTATGAAAGCATGATATAAATATTCATATAATTAAGGTAGAACATGATATAAAGATCATAAAATTAATTATTAAATGGTTAAATGGGTAAACCATGATATAAATTAATGGATAAATGATATAAATTAATGGATATAATCAAATCATAAAATAAATATGGAAATTATATAAATATTAATATGTGTGATAGAAAGTCAAATATGAGGTGGCTCGATATGGGAGCTCTAAAACATCCACTCTTTAAAGGGAATCATAAAATAAATTATTAAAACTCATAAAATAAATATGAAAACATGATATAAATATTAATATAATTAAGGTAGAACATGATATAAAGATCATAAAATAAATTATTAAATAGCTAAATGGGTAAAACATGATATAAATTAATGGATACATGATATGAATTAATGGATATAATCAAATCATAAAATAAATATGGAAATTATATAAATTAAAGTAGAAAATGATATAAATGAAGGGAAATATCCTCGACCCCGGGCCCGCGCAGCGGAATGAAGGCCCGGTCCGATTCCCCGATTCCCGAGATCACGCCACGACTACGAGGGTACGATGCGATTAGAAGGATAGATCTATACCAGTGCCAAATTGATGGCACACGAAGGGTTGATCGCCGCCTTCTATCTCCTGTCACGTTGATGACAATCCGCGCGTCCCACACCACGCGTCTTCCACCACTCGTTAATTACGCCGGTTCACTCGACTTCGTCCTCGTGTATCCAAGCGTTTCTATCGTCTTTTTTACTCGAGTCGATCACAATCGAAGAGTCACAAACGTCACTCCTCTACTTGTATCCACGGTGATTCGTAAGACGTCGGTCGCGGATGCACCTGCCTAGACGATGCACCGGCGAACTTGCTCGATCTAATCGATTCTCTATCACTCGAGAAACTCCTTTCTCGATTTCTCTCTCTTCGCACATTTTCACTCACAAAAGATCAAATCTGAATTTGCTCTTTTTCTCTTGTGTCTTTGGCAGAATAATCTGATTGAATTACTTAGTAAGGAGAGAGAAAGTATCCTATTTATATCTAATAGGATCAGGATTAGCCAAAAGGCATGTATATCCAATATACACCCTTTCACACAGAAAACTTCATGAACCTGTTCAGTATTCTGTCCAGACGAAATTGATAACTTTCTCTGACAGACAATCACCCAACATGAAAGTTGTATATAATATAATTATCTACAAAACCAAATTTGGCCCAGCCCAATTGGAGTTCGTATGCAAAAGTTATGACTGTGTTACTAACTGTATGTCATACTGTTGCACCCTTTCGGTATTTCACATAAACGACATTGATACTTCGTTCATATGAAATATATTTCTACATGAAGGTTATAGATAATCTAATTATCTATCTAACCTAATTTGAACCATTCAAATCGGATTTTCTTACTGAAAGTTATGGCTACAAATGTACGCTTACATTCGTTCATCCACGTGTACATTTTTACGGTTGATCCGAAACTGTATTTCTTTCAGTCTCCCACTCAATTTCAGATCTACCTAAAAGGTACTCATGCATATCCAATACGCATGATTTTAGAGAATATAGCTCGCGTATCAAATACCAAGCTATGCACATCCAATGTGCCGATTTTATGATCAAGCCCGACTTAGTACGACTCGTTGTGTGACCATGTAGGTTCGACTTAACGATGGCAGTAGGTTGTTTCTAATACCTACAAGCTCATGAGCGGGATCTAGTCACTCCATCATAGCTACCCATGTTAAACGAATAATGATTGTGATCATTGTGCCTATCTCGAATAGCGGTTACTAGTTCTCTTGTTTGCGATATCCGTTAATCAAAAGGCATGGTTATAGTCATCCTTATAATTTGATTAACTATACTTATTCCCCGATTCCGAGTTGATTTAACAAATTTCAATCGATATTAACCATTAATATCATTGACTCTGGCCAGAGATTTCGTTAATCGACTCATCGAGCGGCGCCTAAGAGATATCTCTTCCTTTCGGAATAAACAATTCCTATCTTGGAGACTCATATTGAATTCCGTGTTTCGCACAAAACCCAATGATGACCCTTTTAAATCCCTGTTACGGTGAGCGTAAGATCATATCAAAGCATTGTGTTACGCACGTAACGCAATCAATGATCCCCTCAAGTATGAAGAACATAAAACCCCATCCGTCGCAAGTCCATCTATAATGACTAAACCATGTCATGGACTCGCGGCTTCGGTCATATCCAATACATGTAACCTAACATATATCTACGTTCCCGATTCGACAAGCACCTTGTCCCATGATTAGCAAAACATAATCATCTCCTCGGCAAACGTACTAGTGTACGCGTTCAGTCTATTATCTAATAATAGAAATGCTTCTCTCTTAAGCAAGCTGATTCGCGACTAGGGATGTTTAGAAATGACACTTTAAGTGTGACGGTTTTGCTGCACATGGTCCTCAACCGTGTCGACGTCCACACAAGTTCAAATCGAGGTTCATGTAACAATCATATTACACAACCCAGCACACAGTTTTCATATAAGGTGAATGCATATTAATTTAAGTAAACAAAAATTTTAAAAGGGATGCATTCATATGGACTAAGTATTTGGGTGATACAACGTTTACCTATGGGTATCCTCCTCTAGGTATCTCCATACCCATAGTCATCGCATGACAGTCACGCGCGACTAGAGAGAGCGGTTTTGTAAACGGGTCCGCACGTTCCCGCTAGTGTTAATCATCATCAGGATTGGAACATTTCCAATACCTACGATCACATATTTTCACAAAATAATTCTAAACGGATGATGAAGATTAACTCCTAACCGTGCGTACTTAATCTATATGCTTATATGATGAATATATGACAGTGTTATTTTATCGAATCGATAACCCTCATACCGATACGGGACTCCAAGTCCATAACACTCAAGACCCATATTTCCGTTCCTCCCACAAGTGACTTTAGCCTATCGGGTGGGATCCCGTTATTTAGGTAGGATTATATCCAATCGTATCCAATACGACTCTTGAACCTTTATAGGATTTCGGTGATGGATCGTATCCCATACAATCCCAGTTCCGTGTGTGCATCCTATCTATGCCCCGAACTCCAATCTGATTGGCCTGGACGGTTAAGTCACAACCATCTCCACCGTATCGTTCAAATAAGCTACTAGTGAGTCGACTTTAGCCTATGCCTCACAAGTCCCGATTTAACGCTTGCCACCCTTTCGATGGTTACAATATCACGTGCCCGACTTTAGCCTGAACCCACGTGAAACGTAATCACCAAACTCGGTGGTTGTGGATATGGAAGGCATTTCCATGACTTAAATATTATGAGGGATCATGCCATTGCATGTTTCTAAATCCGTGACATAATCATATTATATCACTATCACAAGATTTTCTTAAATGCATATGTATTTATTTGGGAGTCTAATTATTCTAAATAATTATTTAATTATATGCTAGTATGATTGATGCCGATCAAATTGATATAAAGAACTCAAAATGCCGAGCTTCGTAGCCAAAGTTATCGCGAAAACAAAATCAGCATCCAGAAGAGGATCCGTTATAACGGACTGCCCCATCCGTTGTAACGCAGGGGCCCAACGGGCGCGAGAAAACCTCGCCCGGGACGCCAAAAACTGCCCCCGGGGCGGAAGAAAAACTGTTTTTCTGCACCCTTTCGGTATTTCATTAGAACGACACTAATGCTTCGCTCAAATGAAATATATTACAACATGAAAGTTCTAGTAACATCATGCAAACGGAATTTGACTTTCTCTATATGTAACATCATGCAGACGGGTACGAACTTTGATAACCCGTGCGTATATCTAATATACGACTATGATTCGACCCTCGAATCGATGGCGATCGCTCTGATACCACTGAAGGGAAATATCCTCGACCCCGGGCCCGCGCAGCGGAATGAAGGCCCGGTCCGATTTCCCGATTTTCGAGATCACGTCACGACTTCGAGGGTACGATGCGATTAGAAGGATAGATCTATACCAGTGCCAAATTGATGAAACTATATTTCCTTCAATAAAGATCATAAAATAAATTATTAAATGGTTAAATGTGTAAAACATGATATAAATTAATGGATATAATCAAATCATAAAATAAATATGGAAAATATATAAATTAAGGTAGAACATGATATAAAGATCATAAAATAAATTATTAAATGGTTAAATGAGCAAAACATGTATAAATTAATGGATATAATCAAATCATAAAATAAATATGGAAATTATATAAATATTAACATCTGTGATAGAAAATCAAATATGAGGTGGCTCAATGTGGGAGCTCTAAAACATCCCCTCCTTAAAGGGAGAACAATTAATAGATATACTCCAATCATAAAACAAATATGAAAACTATATAAATTAAGGTAGAACATGATATAAAAATCATAAAATAAATTATTAAATGGGTAAAACGTAATATAAATTAATGGATATAATCAAATCATAAAATAAATATGAAAATTATATAAATATTAATATTTGTGATACAAAATTAAAAAATGTGGTGGTTCAATATGAGAACTCTAAAACATACTTTCTTTATAGGGAGACCACTTTGTTGTTTCTTTCTTTCTTAGGCATGCCAGCGATAATAATGACATTACTTGGAAGAGGAAGATGAAAGGACCTCTTGAAAATGACATCTTGATATATTTTGAAATACTCCAGGTGTATGCTTTAAAATTAAGACACTATCATTATGAACCTATAAAATAATATTTTTATGAACATTATGCACTCAATATTTCTTATATTTTTTGCACGTCGCGGGATAATTGTAATGATCAGTTCAGTTTTTTTGGTTTTCGAAACGCGAAATCGAACCGTATCAATAAAAATTGAATAACATTAATTTTAAACCAAACCAAACCAAATAAATTACTAAACCGAACCAAATAAATCAAATTGAGCGATTCGTTACGTTACGGTAACCAAGCAAACCAAAATGTTTGAACACCTCATATTTCTAACACATTTCCTCCATAGTTGTATTTTATTTTTTCTTTCAAACTTATGTATCTTTCGTTATTTTCATCTATTTAAGAATTAAATTACATCATCATTTTATAATTCTTATTCTCTTCAATTTGAGATCACTCATGGGGTAGTTTTTTTTCGAAAAAAAATCAAGTTCTCTCAATTATAGTCATCATTGGAGAGGATAAGTATTAAATAGGTTTTTTCTTACAAAAAATAAATTAATTTGATTAATGAAATAAATATAACTAATGCTTAAGAAGCCAATTTATATATATTTTGTTTATGTAATTTCAAAATATAGATATAACGTATTTTTATTTAAGTGATCTTATTAGTTATTTTATTATTAATTCGTTAGTATTTTACTTAGTTTAATTTTAAACGTGTTTTTCATAATCTTATCAAGTTTTTTTATTATTATCATTTTTTTTTAATTTATCCACTTCGTATTTATACTTAAGTATATACTATTTTCATTTTAATATTCATTACAAAATATAGATATTTTAGTCATTTGTAAAAAAAAATTATATTCAACACTATCATAACTTGCATTTTTATCATCTTAGTAAACATCAACTAAATTAAAAGAACGTAGCGGAATAATTTCTTATTCCTCTATAAAGTTATTCTCATCTTATTCTCGCCAAACGAAACCAGAGAATTATGAACCACTATGTTCTAAAGAATCCAAAAAAAAAAACTCAATGACAAATGGAAAATTTTCAAAAAATCCTATCTGTTTTTGATATTGTAAAAAAATCTCTATTTTTTGAAAACTCCAAAAAATCTCATTTATCAAATTTTTAGTTTCAAATACCCCAACTACAAATGTAAATAAAATATATTTTGGTCAAAAAAAATTTAACACCATTCATGATTAGTTTTAATCTTTATAGAGAATATTTGAAAATAAAAATTTGTTAGGAGTGTTTTTTGGAATTTCCAAACAATACATTTTTTTTTAAATATCAAAAAAGATAGATTTATTTTTTTAAATTCCCATCATAAACTGTTAGACTCCAATTTCTCCGTGGCAGCCCACAAGTGTAGTCTTTGTTGCTTTTACGAGATTCACAAATAAGTGTCGTAGCAATAAAGTCCACGAGTGCAGCTGGTCATAGATAAAGTCCACAAGTGTTGCTTTTACGACACATTAAACCCGGAAAGTGTTTAGGGTTCCAAAAAAATAAAAATAAAACCAAAGTAAAATAATAAAACTTAATGCATAAAAGAATATGAATTAAAAAATGAATATACATACAAAATAATATATATAATCCGGCCTGTATAATGAAGCAATATCTTTTTTTGTTTTTTGTTATTTGTCCTTAAGTTTCACCCGCCTAGGTGGCATCATGCGGCACTTTTCTGTGTACGTTGTTGTGTTAGTTGTTGTTTAATTTAGATTCAGATGTGGGTGAATATGAAGTCATAAGGTTCAATTTTCGATGTAATTAAATACAATTATAATTTGGTGCGGAAGCGTAAATAAATTAGAGAAATAAATAAAATACCGAAACAAATAACACAAGATATTTGTTTACGGAGTTCGGTAGGTGGTTGATATGCAGCTTTAATTCACCGGTTACTAGCTTAATCGACCGACTCGATTGATTGCAAGTACCTACGACTCCGGGGTGCCTTGCGCATTTTCGATTTTCGATTAATTCACCGGTTACTTGCTTAATCGACCGACTCGATTGATTGCAAGTACCTACGACTCCGGGGTGCCTTGCACATTTTCGGTTTTCGATTGAATACCCATATCAAACAATTACAATGTTTGTCTAGATCGATTTATACTCTTATATCGATCTATGACGGGGCTTTACAACTCTTGTACTAGACTATTACAATGTATCTAAATACGAACTAAAACGTGATCGGTCACGCAAGTTGGGAATCGTATTTGATGGATTCGCAAGTGGATCTAATAATCCCTAATATGGTTTGGAAAGATAAGCTCAAGATTTTGGCTAGGTTTCTTTTTTTTTGTTTTTTCTTTAAGAGTGTGGAAGAGTTGATGAGAGAA
Source organism: Luzula sylvatica (assembly GCA_946800325.1). Lineage (NCBI taxonomy): Eukaryota > Viridiplantae > Streptophyta > Magnoliopsida > Poales > Juncaceae > Luzula > Luzula sylvatica. The sequence continues at coordinate 42,637,480 of OX326959.1, forward strand.
ACCTAAGAGAGGAGATGTTTATAGAATACATAGTCCCCTCACAAACTTAAGTTTTCTGCACAGTGCGTCATGACGCAAGTTATTGTGCGTCATGACGCACGGCTTGGTCAAACTAACCGTTACGTTGAATATATTCAAAACTAGTGTGTACCGTCAAGACGCATGATATTGTGCGTCGTGACGTTAGCCTGTGTACTTGAAGGTTAGTTAGAACCCTTGAATGGTTTGTTGTAACGAACCCTCTCGTGTGACATTTCTCAAGTGGTCCGTCATGACATTTGGTGAGTGCGTCATGACGGACAGTGCAAGGATTATTCTTATGACCTCTGCTTGCGTCACGAACGACGCATGATATTGTTTGTCGTGACGCTACACAACTCAATACATATTTTCCGTAGGATACTTTTTTGTATGGCACATCAGACCCAGTATAGTTTAAAAACATGAGTAGTTATCGAAAATATGCATTACACCAGTTTCGTTTAAAAATACATACATCAAACCCAAAACAAAAATCATGCCACGAAGCGTCACGTGGAAAAACGCATGCTTAAAAAAATGCGGGCAAAAAAAAAAGACGAGTGATCATTTTTCCGGACAACGCCTCACATTTGGTTAACGTTCAATATATCTTTCGCCTTCATATTTAAGTAGTTGTTTTAATACCTATAAACTTCATATTTATACATTTTTAATTCATATTATATCTTTTTACAATGAAAAATGTATAAATAACGACAGAGTTTTTTATTCATAACATAAAAAAATATAAATATTTAGGTAGTTGTTTTTGTACATTCCACCTTCACATTTTTACGTTTTATAATAAAAAAGTATAGATAACAACAATTCTTTTCCATAACATAGAAAATGTACAAATAATAGTAAAAAATATAAAAAACAACATATCTTTACTTTATAGTATAGTAAAAAGTTATAAATAATAAAAACAATTTAATTTCAAGTATAAAAAAATATAAATAAACAAAATATCTTTAATCCATATAATAGAAAAAGGATAGTAAAAAAGTATAAATAATGACAATTCTTTTAACCCAAGTATAGAAAAAGATATGAATCATAATAAAAAAGTATAAAAATATATAAATAATCATAAAAATGTATAGTAAATATGCATAGATAACAACATATATTTAATTCATAGTATAGAAAAAAAATAAAATAGTGGAAAAAATTATAAATAATAATAATAAAATGATAAATAAGAATGTATATTTTATAAGAGAGGATATGACTAGCGTGGGACGAGAAGACACTGGACAACTCCAGAGTGAAATTTTTTGGGCAGTGGGCAACATACAATCATTTCGAGTGCATTTCAGTGGAGTAAGAAAATCATTTTTCTTGTTCCGGAATTCATTGTAGTTTATTCTATTACCATATTTGTTTTTTACATTAGGCAATAAATTAATTTCAAAATATCTTGTGACATATTTGTAATATCACTAATTCACTACTACCAAAATTGATTGTTTTTCTTTATTTCAGTGGGCATTTATTTATTTTTCTTTTCAAATATGATAGTGATAATTACAAATTTGAAAATTAATACTATGATCAATTATTCTTAGTAATGATGATAATTTTGTCCATGTTCGTAATTTTTTTTTAATATCAACCAACTATATCTCATATAATTAACAAATATAAATTATCTCCAAAATCAAATAGAATAATCTGAACATATTGTATTTTGCTGAACTAATTTTATATTTTAAAAAAACTTCAAAGTCGTGAATATATTAACAATTTAGTAAGTCCGGACTTTTATGTTTGATTGAGAATTTAATAAAAAAAATATTTCAAAAATATTAGTGTTTTGACTAAAATTAAATAACATAGATAAGACGAAGAACTAAAGTATAAGAATAAGAATGCAAATAATCATTCGTTATTATTATTTTTTTTTAACGAGTAAATGGAGAAGATTCGGTGGTCCTCCATCCAATGGTGTCAGTGAGACTCGAACTCACAAATTCTCACAAAATAAGATTTATTGTGTCTCATACCCAATCATTGGGTCATGAACCCACTGAAAGGAAATAGTCATTCACATATTTATTTAAAAAAAAATCATTTGTTATTTTTGTTGGAGCAAATATCAGATTTTTTTTATTAATTACATGAAATATAATTGATTTGTATTTGAAGGTGGTTTCTATATCCTAAGGTCTATTACCAATAGAGAGGAAATAGTCAACATTCTTAGAAATATTAATCAGTATGTTAACAATAATTCATAGTCATGTAATTATCACCGCTCTTCGATCAAGTATTAAGTATTAAGTGGTAAAAAATCATTTTTTAAAAATCATTTTCATTCGCATATCTATTTAAATTGTAAGATTTGAATATATTATGAATTATAAATACAAAACATTTTAACAAATAATAGTATTATATATATCGTGAAAAAAGCACCAAACATGACAATAATATATGTCATATAACACATTTGATGAAACGATACGGTGAAATTTCTTGAAATTCAATATTTTAAAAAATATTTGAAAACACGAGCCAGATTGACTTACTATTTATTTTTTATCTAAGAAATAAAACAAACTAGGAGATTACCCGCGCTTCGCGGCGGGTTTGTTTCATTTGTTTTTTCACACACGTAATATTTAATTGTGACTTTTAGAGAACAAATATAATAATTTGTGAAAATAAAAATCATATTGATTAAAAAAGTTAGATGATGACATATTATAATACTATTTTAAAATCTGACACAATTCGAAATATTTATTTAATACTTTCTCAAGACGTTATAAAAACATTAATGCTAGTATAAGATAATAAAATAACATGACGCAAATAAATAAAAATCAAAACAATACGTCATTTTTAAATTTACATATTAAAAAAGAAATTAATATTTCATTATTGAAAAAAAAATGTACAAGTAGAAGAAGTTATTTGTGTTTGGTAAATTAATATTTTTTTTTTTATTAAATTTTAAAAGATTAACATGATTCTTTTTGAGTAAAAATACAACCATAGCATATTTAGTACTTTGTATAATTTTTAAAATTATAGTTTCAAAAATACTATTAATTAGACTTACAAATCACTAATGTAATTATACTTATTTTTATATTGTGTTTTCTTACATACTTTTTTTTTCGTAACTTTAAGCTAGAATTTTTTTTGGATATATAGTAATATGGATCTCTAAATAAAGATAAAATTCAAGTGAATATATTTCATAAATTTTTAAAATTATATTTGTAAATATATTAGTAATATTTGATGTATGATGTATGATTTATGATATTATATATTAATTTGTTAGTGTTAGATATTTAACTCTTCACATTCCATTTGAATTCACATTTGATCATGTAACATAATGTGAAATGATTTAAAATTAAATACAACCGGTTCAACATGAACCTAACGAATAATATTTTGACACATCATCAATGTAAGGTGATGTGGCCTTCTAAAATTGTTCAAAACTATGTGTAAAATTAGGAATACATAAATGTCTACAAATAAAACATAATCATAAAAAATCAATGGTTAATCCATGATTCATATTTTGCCACATTTCATGATCTAATGGTTGAAATGATTATGATGATGTGGCATAAGAAAATTGCACAAAAATTGATCTAAAATAAAGAGGTTGGTAAATTACTTGTGAAGAAATTAAAATGCATGATCTCTCCATATATAAAGTGTCAGGTCTTTTTGTCAAAGATATTTTTCCCTATTGCATAAAACTCTTGATATATTTTTATTTAATAAATAAAAATATACAAATTATTTAAATTATTTAAACATGTAAAAGGTTTCATTGTTTTTAGTAGAACTCATTTTTCTCTATTGGAGACAATTCTTGATATATTTTTATTTAATAAATAAAAATATACAAATTGTTTAAACATGTATGAGGTTTCATTGATTTTAACGTAACTCAATAAAAAAAATAATCTTCCAATATAATATAAACGTAGGTTTATTGATCACATATTTTCATTTATTTTCTTTTCGCATCTTTGTATATATGGCCAGTCATATTCTCACATTTTGAATTAGGTGACAAATGACTTTCACAAAAGTATTTTCAAAGAAATTCATATTCATTTAATAATTAAAAATACAAAACATTGCATCCATTGCTACACATTGTTCATATAATAAATCTTTATTACAATTATTAAAAAATAAAGTGATATTGCAAAATTTATTTATTTTATATTGTGGGGCCGTTTGTGGACCTAGTCACGTGAAAGAATTGAATTCATTGACGTGACATATACGGGTCCACAATAGACCCCGCCATTCATTGTATTAAATAGAAAAATTATTTTCAATATAAATGTGCTTTGGTATTGACGTGTCATTTACGACTTCCACGACATATATACATTGTAACATAAAAACACAATGTATAATTGGCTGTATGGAACATGCATTTGACCAGACGTCAAAAAATCTTATATCATTTTAAATTATTAAAACATCACATTTAATATTGAAAATAATTTTGTAATTTTGTCTAATATTATAGAATAAAACATCTAGATTTTAAAATTAATTGCAAAATTATTTATAATTTTATTGCACATTTTTTATTTACAAATAAAATAATAATTATATACACATAAATAATTTCTATCCAATTCTTTTTTGGACAAAAATTAATTCCAAATCAATAACAAGTCAACAACATTTTAAATAATATAATAAATGCATATTAATAATCCGCTCAAAAAATAAATATTGAATGTACTTCATGAGGATAAAATAGAAAACTATATTCCTCTTTAAAATGAAAAGAAATATATTAAAAATTAAAACATATTAACATTTTAATAAGTCCGGACTTTTATGTTTGATTGAGAATTTAATAAGATTTTTTTTTATTTCAAAAATATTAGAGTTTTGACAAAAGTTAAATAACGGAGATAAGATAAAGGACTAAAGTATAAGGATAAGAATTCAAATTATCATGTGTTATTTTTGTTGTTGAGAGCAAATATTATATTTTTTTTATTAATTTCATGAAATATAATTGATTTATGTTCGAAGGTGCTTTATATCCTAAGGTTATCAATTACCAATATGGAGAAGAAATAATCAACATTCTTAGAAATATTAATCAGTAGTTAATAATAATTTATAGTCATGTAATTATCACCACTCTTCAAGTATTAAGTGGTAAAAACATTTTACAAAATCATTTCATTCACATATCTACTCAAATGGTAGATTTGAATATATTATGATTTATAAATATGAAATGTTTTAACAAATAATAGTATTATATTTATCCAGAATAGTGAAAAAAAATCAATCAAACATGATAATAATATATGTCACGTAACAACATTTGATGCAACGATATGATGAAATTTCTTGAAATTTAATATCTGAAAATATATTTGAAAACACGAGCCAGACTGCTTTAGTATTATATTTTATCTAAGAAATAAAACAAATAACTTCTGAAGAAAACTAAGATGATATCTCTATTTATAAAGCGTCAAATTAAATGTCTTTTTGCCAAAAGATATTTTTCCCTATTGCCTAAAACTCTTGATATATTTTGATTTAATAAAATAAAATATACAAATTGTTTAACCATGTAAAAGGTTTCACTGTTTTTCATAGAACTCCCTCTTATTGCAGACAAATCTTGATATATTTTAATTTAATAAATAAAAATATACAAATTGTTTAAACATGCAAGAGGTTTCACTGATTTTAATAGAATTCAATAAAAAATAGTCTTCTAATATAATATAAATGTAGGTTCCTTGATCACATATTTTCATTTATTTTCTTTCCGCGTATTTTTATATATCATCAGTCATATCAATTCTCACATTTTGAATTAGGTGACAAATGATTTTTACAAAATTATTCTCACATAAATTCATATTATATTTAAAATTATAAAACATTGCATAGGTTGCTACATATTGTTCATATAATAAATTTTGATTATAATTATTAAAAAACAAAGTGATACTGCAAATATTATTTATTTTATATTGTGGGGTCATTTATGGACCTAGTCACGTGAAAGATTTGAATTCATTGACGTGACGTAATCACGGGTCCACAAAAAACCCCACCATTTATTGTATTAGGTAGAAGAATTTCCAATATAAATACAGTTTTCAATTGACGGGTCATTTACAATTTTCACGATATATATACATTGTAACATAAAAACACAATGTATAATTGGCTGTACGAAACATGCATCTGAGGAGGCGTCAAAAACCGGTATATCATTTTAAATTATAAAAAATATGGCATTTAGTATAATTTTTTAATTTCGTCAAATATTATGCAATAAAAACATTTGCACTTCAAAATAATTGCAAAAATAATTTATAATTTTATTGGACATTTTCTATTTACAAATAAAATAATAATTGTATACACATAAATAATTTCTATCCAATTATTTTTTGGACAAAAATGAATTCCAAATCAATAACAAGTAAACAACATTTTAAGAATATAATAACTGCATATTCATAATCCGCTCAAAATAAATAAATATTGAATTGAATGTAGTTCATGAGAAAAAAATAGAAAACTCTATTCCTCTTTAAAAAGAAAAGAAATACATGAAAAATTAAAAAGAAAATAGCTTTCTTTTCTCCCTCTCCATCCTCTCCTTTTTCTCCTCCCCCTCACTCCGCCCTCCCCCTTCCCCAACCTTGTCCTCTTCCTCTCATGGCCACCTCGACTCCTCCGTCCCCCCCTCCTCCTTCTTCCTCTCTAGACCTCAGTCTAAACCTCAATCATTACCCTCCTCCTAAACCTCCCAAGCAGGAACCCATCCACATCCCTCTTTCCCCTTCCCCTCCTCTTCCTCCTATCACTCCTTCTATCCCTCTCCAAGCTCTCGCTCCTCTTCGAGCTCTACCTCCAACCCAAAATCTCGACGAAGAAGCCCTTTTCGCGGAATACTACCGTCTTGCTTCCAGCTACTTCTCCTCCACTCCTTCTTCTTCCAATTCACAAGCCATAATCCCCCTCCCTCCTCCTTCAAATCCTGATTCGTACTCCATAGCTCCTCAACCCATCGTAAAGAAACGAAAACCTCGCTCTTCTGACATGGTCCGGGTCTCTTCTCTAACAATCCGTGACCAGATCTACTTTCGTGATATGGTTCGCCGCGCTCGCATCACTTTCGAATCTTTACGCACTCAAATCACCCATAACCAGCTCAAAGCAGAGGCGTTAGGGTTAATGGATCGTACGAGAAATCCGCGACCAGATATGAGAGCCTCAGCTCTGATGGCCGACAGGGAACTGTGGTTGAATCGAGATAAGAGAATCATCGGGTCCATTCCAGGGATTTCCGTGGGAGACGCCTTCTTGTACAGAATGGAGCTTTGTGTTGTAGGACTCCATGGACAAACTCAAGCTGGGATTGATTACGTCACAGCTAGCAAGTCGGCGTCCGGCGAGCCGGTGGCGACGTCGATCATCGTCTCTGGCGGGTAATGTTGCATTTATACCCCTTAAAAAATATCCAGAGATAATATTTTTGCATAAACACCCTCCAGAAATTCATTTATTCTTCCGTATTGGAATTTTCCTTATTTTTTTTTGCATTTTTGCTGTTGATGTGACCTGGCATGGAACCTTTTGCATTTAAGCCCCTCTGAATTTACTCTCTTCAGCTGAAGAGGCAATGTGGCCTTTCCAGGGACATCCCCAGTGTACTTGTGTAATGGAGGGGACACCTTTTTTTTCGTCCTTACAACTTACATCATGATTATTGATTCATGAACAAACACTAGCTTCTTTGTCCCTTGCTTTATTTTGGGGACATTTTCATGTATACCCCTGCAATTTCTCAAAATATCACATTTACTCCTTCAAAATCAGAAATATCATTTATAATTATACCCCTCCAAAATGAGAAATATTAAATGTACCACTGCAATTTCATTTTTTTTTCAGGTACGAAGATGATGAGGACAAGGGAGACATATTAATCTACACGGGACACGGAGGCCGAGACCCAATTCTCGGTAAACACTGCATGGACCAAAAACTCGAAGGAGGAAATCTCGCTCTTGAAAGAAGCATGGCTTACAGCATCGAGATCCGTGTAATTCGCGGTGTCCCTTCAAAAAAGGCGCCAGTTGGCAAGGTATATTTCTACGACGGTTTATACAAGGTAATCGAGTACTGGCTCGATAGAGGCAAAGCAGGATTTGGGGTTTACAAATTCAAGTTAATGAGATTAAAAAATCAAGAACAAATGGGTTCGGTTAATTATAAAATGGCCGAGAATTTGAAATTCGAACCGTTAAGGATCCGACCCGTTGGTTATTTGACTTGGGATTTGGCTGTAGGGAGAGAGAATTTGCCCGTTTTATTGTTTAACGATATTGACGAGGATAGAGACCCCATGTTATTCGAATATTTGAACAGGCCGATTTTTCCTTCGTTAGCTAGGTCGAAATTGGCGATTCAAGGTGGTGGGTGCGATTGCAATTCCAATTGTTCGTACGGGTGTAATTGCATGGATCGTAACGGGGGAGAATTTCCTTACGATAATAACGGTACGTTACTCAAAGGCAAACCAATTATCTACGAATGCGGGCCCTATTGCAACTGTCCAATGTCTTGCCCGAATCGGGTTAGTCAAAAAGGGATCCGAGCCCGTTTAGAGGTCTTCCGATCGAGAGAAACGGGTTGGGGAGTCCGCTCCTTGGACTTGATCAAAGCGGGTACTTTCATTTGCGAGTTTAGCGGCACAATATTAACAAAACAAGAGTTGGAGATGATTAACAATAATAGTAACGGGGAGATGTGTTTGGTGTATCCGAACAAGATACCGAATCGATGGATCGAATGGGGGGATATATCGGACGTGATATCGGATGCGACTCCGACGCCTGATTTTCCGAAAAGACCGGAAAACGATTTCGCGATCGACGTTTCGACAAAACGAAACGTCGCGTGTTATCTGAGCCATAGTTGTAGTCCGAACGTGTTTATGCAGTATGTGTTGTTCGATCATTATGATAAGAGGTATCCGCATGTGATGATTTTCGCCATGGAGAACATTCCGCCTTTGAGAGAGTTGAGCGTGGATTACGGGGTCGTCGAGGTTGAAGAGGAGTTTGTTGGGAAGTTGACTAATGGATAGATGATTGGGGAGGGATTTTAGGGGGGTTTTGGGTTTTTGAGGGAGGTTTTAGATGTTTATTTATGTAGGGGTTTCTTTTTGAGGTGAAGAAGTTGGGCGACTTTGCTCTTTCGCCTAAAGGTGAACCTCTCCTTTTGTTTTAATTTTGTGTTCTAGGGTTAGGGATAATATTGAAATTTTACTTTTGTTGATTATTTGGTAAGTTGATATACTGAGATTTAAGGGAGATCAAATGTTATAATGGCCAAACTAGTCATGTTGTAATGGCCAGACTAGTAATGTTGTAATGGCCAAACTAGTAAATTTAATGGTTCAATCAATAGTGAAAAGATTAAATTGGTACGCATTTGTATTTTTTAAATATTTAGGTGGTTTGCATGCGCGTGACCAAATAAACCTATTTGAGTTTTTTGTTAGGTTAAGAGTGGTCCAATTAGGAAAATCATTCTGTTTTCGACCTAATGAACTTATTTTGTCTGAATCCAATTTGTCTGAATCAAGTTTCACTTTATTTTAATCAAGTTTTTTCATATATGCTGTAATGATTTCCACAATGGTTTTTTTTTTATTTCTTTGTCTTTTTGGTACTGTACCAGTCATTGATGTTTATTCGTACCTGGCATTACCGTGCATTCATTAACTTTCCAACTTTAGGGATTTGTTCTATCTAGTAGTCAATTAGCGTTTTAAATTCTGATTTATTTTTATTTTAATCATGCAGTGCACGTTTTCTGATGTGGAAATGGACGTACAAGATTACTCGAAAAGAATCAGATATTTTGTATTTAGTATGGATAGCACGAGATGACAACCTATTTATCAATCTAACTTGTTGAAAATAATTACAAATTTGTGTACTTGTCTTTAACTCGGGTGTGAGAGGAGCCATTTAGGTTTTCAGTTGTATTGACAATCACTCACTAGTAAAAATTATCCATGTATATATCTGATATTTACATCTTTTTTTATTTTTCTTATATTGCTGTCTTATTGGTGCTATAATATTTACCCTTTCCAAAAAAACAACCTATAATGGTATTTTTAACTTCTGGATTGGTATGTTTATCGTAAGAAACGAACGGTTTCGATTCTTTGGGTAAATTTGATAGTTTTTGTGGTTTGGGAGGGTAAATATGATATTATTAATATTGGAAAATGTGATATTTCTTTTGAAATGGTAGATATTTCCCTCTAGTTAATAGTATATTTACCAAACCATACATTGTTATTTTTTAATTTCTTATGATTTTCTTTCTTAATTTGTGGGTGATTAATTGCAAGTACTTGATTTTTTTGTGGACCGCTTTTGTAAAACCTAGAATTCAGAGGGTTTATCTGCCAAACTAGTTTTTTTAACTAGTAAAATGAACTGATTAGTAATTTAGTATAATATATTAATATTATTTTCATAAGATACTATACCAACTGGGGAAGAAAACCAGCAATGTCCAAGCAATGCCTCAAGAATCTTATTCTTTCCCTTGGTTCCAAATAAACTTCATAGATTATAAATAAACACTAACTATTCTCTCAACAATTCTATTATTTACAAAATTACAATTCCATAATGGGTCTTGGAGAAAGTGCTTATTCCTATTCGGAGCACGACGATTTGGTCACGGACGGCACGAATATGGGAGCGAAGATGGAGATACATCAATGCCCACAAAATGTTCGATCAAACGAGTCCGTATGTATCAACATTTACGTGAATAATAATATTCAAGGCGTGACTAATTCTATACTATTAGGAAGTAAGGTGATCATGAGAGACCCCGGAGCTCGCGTGAATTTCGGAGGAACGGATGGCGAAGATGGAGTTTTAGGGTTTGAAATGGTTGGCGATTCTTTTAGGGTTCCGAGTTTTAGAGTTTGGGTTGGTTTTGCTTGTTCGGTTTTGGTGGCGGTTTTGGCTTGTATTTTTGTAAATAAATTTGGTAGTATCAAGAATTGATTTGTATATTCAAAATTGAATAATTGCAGGTTTAACCAAGGTTTTCCCTATTTTTTTTTTTCCCGCGAAGGATGGCTCTTGCTTCGGCATTTCAATTATCATACAATAAGTTAATAATTATTATTTTGCAAGAAATATGGCTGCATTTTTTTTATCGAGTTATAAACATAATAAAACTTCGAAGTTGTAAAATTAATTTCAGAGAAGCATGACGTTTATTTTGATATTTTATCTTTTTATTACTTTTTTCGTTGTACATAAATAAACACAGTATATATATTTTCTCTATGTAGACGACATGCAATTGAACTTGCATATAAAAAATTGCACGGGTGGATTATTTTATTTGGGCAAAATTGATGTTTGCCAAATGACAAGAATGTGATACTAATGTTCTCGTATTTATAGGATAATCATCATGTTAAACTATAGAGTTACGGATAATTATTGCAATGAAAAAAATTGTGTTTTATTTATCTAAAATGAATAATATGTATTTTCGCACACAGATTTGATATCTGACATGTAAACATTATATAGAAAATACACGACTAAACATGTACATTTTTTTTTCCATGAAAAGGCTCATTTATACAAGGTTAATAAAAATGAAGAAGATAAAAGAAAGAGAATTAAAAGAAAACTAAAGTAGCAGAAACAAGAAACAAGGCCTATTGTGGAGTCCTACATTCCTTCGGCTAAGGGGGCGGAGTCAGACCGATTTTATAAGGGGAGCCAAACTGGATTTTATACGAGAGCCGAAATGTAACTTGAAGGTTTCGAATTTGAGACATCTCAACTTCTAAACAATTAACAATATAATTGACAATTAAAATTATATTTCATCAATTAATTTTTTTGTGGGCCTAATTAATTGATTTGAGAATAAATAGTGATAATCATAAAAAAAAATATGAAATTTTTTAATGCATTTAAAGAATTAACATGTACATACAAACTGCCATGTATGATTTTAATACCTCAAAATAAACATCAAATCCCTCGTATGAGAAATCGGGGGAAAATATGCAAAATAAACACAAAATCCCTCAGATTCGAAATGTAAGAGTTCAAAATCAGCAAAAATTCATTTGAAAATATGCAAATCAGGAAAGAAATCCAAAGAATAAAATTCATATGAGCAAATAAACACCAAATCAGCAAAATAAATTATGAGATCTACGAGAAAATTTAGGAAAGACGACAACAAAATCCAAATCAGCAAAAATATCGACAAGAAGATCAAATAGAAAGAAAATACCAAAAGAAAATACAAATAAATGAGACGTGATATGGGTGGTCATCACGTGACATGTATGCAAAAGAAAAAAACTCTTAAAATTTTTTAGAGGAGAAGCCAACCCACCGTCCATTATGTAACGGATGTAAGTTATTTTTTTTTTCTTCTATTTATAAAAAAGATTAGGTACCCTATGTTACGCGGATACTTCAAAAATACAGAAGTATCCTGAGAATATGCATATCCGATACGGATACGAGTGCGATACGGCTCGGATACGTATCGGATACGTCACGTGACGTATCCGAATATTTTAATATTTATTTTTTTCGGATACGGCGGGGATACGGAAGGATACGGCTGGGGATACGTCCAGGATACGGCTGAGATACTTTATTTATAATACTTCGGTCCATTATATATTTTGGCGCATAATATTTTTAAATAAATTATATATGATACTTCTAGGATACTTCTAGATTAATTCTAAAATATTTCTAGAACAAATTTATGATAGTTTTATGATACTTGTATTGTTTGGTTGACATTATTTATTGTTATGATATTTAATTTAAAAATATTATTAATTTATTACTTATTTATTAATTATATATAATATAAATATATTAAACTAATAATTATATAGCCGTATCCGTACCCGTGATTTTTTGAAAATTAGCGTATCGCCGTATCCGTATCGTATCGGATACGCTATCCGTGTCCGTATCCGTGCAACATAGTGAGTACCTTTTCGGTATTCCTTAAAAAACAACAACAAAATAATTCTCTGAGGTTAGGCGATAAGCCGCCAAATTCAACAAATTCGAGCAAAATATATACCTCAAATTTAAGAAGTTGCACAACAAATCTCTCAGATTCAAACAACAAATCATGAAAAAACTGTAAACAAACACCTTCTGTGGCTCATCGCGGAATCCGGTCTATGTGTGTAACTATTAATCGGAGGCAAGATTCATTGGCGGCGAATCTGAATTGCCTATATAAGAAGAGATTTTTTTGAGTTAGATACTTATGTTTAATAGAAAATTATCACACTTTAAACACACATACACATTTTGTCTATGCATTTCTAATTGCTTTAAAAGTGATTAATATGTATTATAATTATAATTATAATTATAATATAATTTTTGATGAGAAATTATAACACTTTAAACACACATACACATACATTTTTATGTTTTATATTTTTTTAGAAGTAAGAGATATTTTAAAAAAAAATACTATGCATGTTAGACATTTTTATATGTTTGATATATCTTCCTGTTTTAGATGTATCATATACATTTTAAAATTTAAATACAATACATGTTATATCTTTATACATGTATGCTACACATTCTTAGATGTATCATATACTAGATTTATATCTATTATATGTAGGGCTATGAATTTTGTTCGAAGTTCAATATTCGTTTGAGTTTGATTCGAGTTCGTTCGTTAATTGTTGGTTCGATAACCGTTCGAATTCTTATCGAACTGAACCGAACATTGTTCGATAACTAACGAACCGAACTCGAACTTGACTGTGTTCGTTTGGTTCGTTCGAATGTTCGACTATTTTATTTATTAATCAATATTAATTATAGTCTATACTCAAATTAATCGTTATAAATTAAAATTTATGTTAAAGACACGTATAAACAATGAGTCCAAATAATTTTTTCAAAGGCATAATTCTTTCTTGATATATTTTTGTATTTTTTTCTTTTCTTTATAAGTTCATGTTTTATTTTAATTAGATATATACTTTATGTGGATTATAATTGTTATTTTACTTTCTGATATTAAAGAGTTTATTAAGTTTTTTAATTTTCAATTTGATAATTTTATGAATAAAATATAAAGAAAATGAATTAAATATGATTTTTTGGTAGTTTTCGAACAATTATCGAACGAACCGAACTGTTCGGAATATTAACGAACCGAACCGAACCGAACAATGTTCGATAAGTTTTCGAACCGAATCGAACAATGTTCGATAAGTTTCGAATCGAACTCGAACATGATTTGGTTTGATCGAGTTCGGTTCGTTAACAGCCCTAATTATATGACAATTTATATATCTTTTTGGTCAGCGTGTAACTACAAAAATGACAAAAAATATTTTGTGAAAAAAACTACCACATGGCTTTCTAGGATGAATCTCGGCGGATCGACGAGCACAACACTAACATTTGCCGCCCTCTTTTTTGATATACCAATATTCCTTTTTAATTATGTATATCAATATATTTATTTGCTTGTTTCAAAATAATACCGATATTTCTAATGATCTTTTCTAAGCACGATGTTAATAGATTAGAAGATAAAGATGATAAAGGTAAACAAGATTGACGCATGCCGACAAGACAATATATTCAAAATAATGGGAAATAACACATGAAGAATCATGAAGAACGGAATGCGAAGAATCATGAAGATTAAAACGGGAAGACTCGGTATGAGATCTTTAAGAATTCCATGAGTTGAGTAATTATAAAATTACATCGCACACTTAACCTACGTTATCTCTTCCTCAATTTAAGCTCAATTTTATAAATGATGAAATGATTATAATAAAAATCACAGTTGTTCAATTCCGAACGGAACTTTTGTTGAGAACGGAACCCAACGTTCAAAACTTCGTTCAGAACAAAGTGATTGCAAGTGTCTATAGTCCTTAATCTTCCGTTCAGAACAACTGCGTTCATTACGACTTCACAGCGACTTCCCTACACGAACGAAAGGCTTCTGTTCATAATTGAACAACTGCGTTCTCGAACGAAAAGGCCGTGATTGTGATTATTTCACTCCAGCTGGTAATTTGACTTTGGTTCTGTTCGCAAACGAAGCCTTCCGTTCACGAACGGAATAACAGTAAACTTTGAGTATACTAATTCTATCAATACCCACATTTCATCTCTCTCATCTAATTCTTCAATTGAAGCTAAGTTGGCCGTATAATATTCCCGAGATGTAGGTACTCATGAAAATAGAATCGGTCGATTATCGAGTAAAATGTAGTTAAAGCTACGAAAGAACTACTCATCGCACTCCGTAATAAATCTCGCGTGTTTGTGAACTTATCTATTTGGTAATATCTCTCTATCATTCTTTACATTATACGCACATTGTGTTAATTAATTTTCTGTACTCTATTAAGTTGTTAATTAGCACAATCTCCATCCAAAATTAAATTCTGCATTTACTAAATCACTATTCAACTCCTTTCAGTGATTAGAGAACATCACTAGCTTTCTAGATGGGAATATATACTTAATTTCTACTAATACCTTTTTCTGTACGAATATATTTATAATATATCAATATTATCTTTTATAAATATACGTTTCCGAAACTAGTCATATATTTAACCCTACTAACATATACATATTTTTAATATCAATATACAATTTATCCCATGTTAGTATGCAATTTATCCTCTATTCGATATAAATTCCATCTCTTGTCTTACCGTATATCAGTATAACTTTTACTTTGTATTAATTAAAATTGAAAATAAGTTGGCTTGTACTGAAAATAATGCAATATATTTGCACCGAAATTATGTTCGATCATCAGATGGCAAAAATAATGCCATTCTTGTGTAAGATCACGCATACGATGCTTTACTCCTAACCACACATATGTGACTTGTCATGTAATTGATATGAGTTTGCATACTTTAAATTCATTGCGAAATTCAAAATGTAGTCAAATTTTATCCGATTACATGGTTAGATGAAATTATGCTCTATGTTTTTATTTGATACTTTAAATTTATAAAATATATGATGTTGGAAGAAACTGAAAACTAATCAATTCGTCACGATTCATCACGATGGATGAAGACGTAGACGGTTAGACCCTCTCAAAATTTTTTTGTTCTTACCTCTTATTCTCTGCCAATATATATTTTCGCAATTTGTCTTTTATCTTGAGAGGAGTTCACCCATTGAAGTTCTTGATTGACTACAAAATTTTGTTTGCGTTTATGTGGAAACTATGTAAAAAAGTTGCGAGGATTAATTGGATATACAAATATTATCCCAAAATCATTTTTCGGAAACATGAAGTTTTGAGGTCTTGTGGGCCATAATTTAGAACATCCGTACCCCACCAACAAGGACAATCTTGTTAAATCAATCGGGTTTACCTTCGAACAAGAAACGTAGAACTTTTAAGTTTACATGTGAACAAAATTGGGTTTAAATACTAACAATTTGCGAGAAACTTCCAAGAAATTAGTAGGTTATGATGTTGGTATGATAATTTCTTTTTTGGTTTGTTACCGTAAAAATTAACACGACTTAATAAATAGGGGTTATAATTTTTTTTTTGTTAAAGTATCATTATATCCATATTTATGATGAATATTATTTATTACAGTTAATATTTTATAAATTATGCAAAAGAAATCTTTTATATATTTATATATAGGAAAAAAATAATTATTTATTATTTTGTGTCACCATAAAAATCCAATAATAATTGGTATTTAGATTTGTATCTAGATGCTGTTAAATTTCAAAAAAAAAAAAAAAAAAAAACCTCTAGATATTTTAAATTTGAATGTCCAGTATTTTTTTTTAGGGCAAAATATCTCGTATTCATTTAGGTGCAAATCTAGATGTCCATCATCATCGATTAAAATCTCTCAATTTAGATTTGTCTTTTGAGAAATCAGCTCCCCTAGGAATATTATCCCAATTTTTGATGGAGTAGGCCAATAGTCTAGCTCAAATTTGCATTAAATAAATAGAGTAATCAACATATTTACATCAAATATTTAAATAGAAAAGAAAAAAAACTCTTAGCAATTTTGTGTCCATTTGTCCACCTATTCGGCTATCATAGTAGAAATGAGGGAGGTAGAAACGGCTTTGAAAGAGAAAATTCTCCGGTTCCTATTTTTCCATATGTTCCACATGGTTGCTATCCAAACCGTACCCCATCTTGAATTATGCGGTTTGTCCCCTTTCTTTTTATTAATTGACCAAAATTGTAGGAGATCATCAGCGAATTGAAGAGTTGGAAGAGACAGATGGCCAACAATAGAGCTCCAAACTTGCGGTTTATCCCAATTAAAAATGTATGTTGAGAAATTAGAGAGAAGCACGATTTATGTGGGCTATTTTGAAAGTCAAGGAGACGAGCGAAAAAATAGTAGAAAGAAAGATTGATCGGGATTACAAAAGTTGAGTTTAAAATATCATTAAATTTTTTGTTTGTTGAAAGAAACCTAATCCACGAATCGTTAATATATTTGATTTCATATTTTTATTGATAATACTAACGGGACTCAAATTCATGACCTATAATACGTTGTGTTCAACATCTCATCACTAGACTATGAAATCGTTAGTAAATATCATTAATTATTAATGCAGTACCTCAATAAAAAAAAATCATAATTCACATAATAAAAAAGATTTAATTAATTAAAAAATCCAAAATATATTTATATAAATTTGTATTATAAAATTACCCAAAATCGTATAAGGTGCAACAAACGAATCAAAGACGCAATTTTATGTCGTATCAATCGCTCTCTAAATAAGGAGGTTGATTATTTGGCTTAACTGGCGAGAACTTTTAATATTTCATTAATTATGCTCATATTGTGCCGGTATTTTCAGGAGGATCTCAATTTCTTCGCTATTCAGGGACGGATTGTTGTTAGGCTTTTCATTTTTGTGTCGTTCAACTTTTAGGGTTTTTTTCGTTTTCTTTTTGTAACTTTTATACTCTTTATCTTTTATCTTTATATTTCAACGCGTAAAGTCTACGCAATTCTTGAATAAAAGTTAAAATTACTACTGAGTACTAAGTGAACAAGTATCACATGATCTTATCTTACATTACTAGACCCTCGGCAAAAAGAGTGGCGGTCGAACCCGCAGTCGTTGTCAAAAGAAAAATTAGCACCAATAAGCTCAAAAAAGAATCTTTTTTATCAAAAGGAAACCTTAAAATTATCATACCCGATCAACGTACTGATACTATTACCCTAAATTTAAGGTATCACCATCAATGAAATGAGAATTACATATTCACAATTATATAATGGGGGTACCTAGTTGTACAAGAAAGAATACGGTGGGTTTGATTACGATGGAATTCAGGAACATTCCGTGATGAATTTTGGTTTGTGCAAATGGGTAACGAATCACATAATCGTGATTTTTTTTATATATAATAAACGAAGAATACTCATATATACTTCATCCATTGATGTCAATAAAAATTAAATTCACAGTCTTCCACAACATATGATTTTTCGTATCTTATACTCAACTAAATAGATTATGAGTCCATTGACATCAATGAATGAAGCACATATGAGTATTCTCCGTTTATTATAAAAAAAAAGTCACGATTATGTGATTCATTACCATAGCCTACTTGTGATAAACTATACTAATCGCGGTTCTTGCTCGAACATTTGAGTAAACTGCACTAATCGATTGGCATAGCCTACTTGTGATAATTTACAACTCATGAGTTGAGTTGAGAGGAAAATTAAAATGACAAAGGCTAAGAAGATAAGCTAGAGGTTCATTTTATCAAGAAGGGGAGGTTGTTGGAGCAAATATAGAAAACTCGAAATTAGTGATTATAATTATTTACATTTTAATAACAATTAAATATATTTACATTGTAAAGTAACCTCTGGATTTTATTACTTTGTAGACCATTGCCAATTCTTTAATCATTTGGCAAACGACAATATTGTATTCCGTTACATCTTTTTTATTAATTGTCATAAATAGTATTTATTTCTTAGATTAAACATATAAGCCAACAAGTCTCTGTATGCCTATTATCTCATTATAATATTGATGGTCGTTGTGATCAAGTTATTGAAATAGATATACATGAAGACTTGTTGGGTTAATATTAAATGGGTATAATATATATTCTTATCTGAACATATCTCTTTGCTGTATATCTATTTCAATAACTTACTTGGTCATAACGACCAACAATGGCTTATCGTTTAGTCTAGGAAATAAATACTAATTATGACAATTAACAGAAATGGTGTAACATATGTAACCGAATACAGTATTGTTGTTTACCAAATGATCAACGAAGAGCAATAGTCTAAAAAGTAATAAAGACCCGAGGTTACTGTATAAATATACTTTAATTGTTGGTAAAATGTAATAAATTATAAATATAATTCATTAATTTTGAGTTTTTTATATTTGATCCTGGCAAAACTGAGTAGTTATAAAGTCACATATACCAATTACCAACTACAAATATATCACAAGTAACTAAGTTTACAATATTAATTATACATATATGGACCATATATCAAACACAAACTTAAACATTTGTGTTAAATTTGTGGTTGGTATTTGTGACCATATCACCACTCAACAAAACTCAAAATTACTATAGTTTAAAAATCATCTAAAATTGACTGTATTTTTTTTTAAAAAGAAATTAATAATAATTTGTCGAATTAAACAACAAGTTGATGTGTGTTTATACCATGCATAAGTGTACGTATTTTATAAAATTTGAACTTCACCTTGTGTGGTAGTTTATGTCGAGAGGAAACGGAGTGAACTATGTCTTGAACTCATTCTTTTAACCCAGACTCCACAAACATACACATAACATGAAAACTATCATTGGCGGGTTGTGCGTTATTATTTGTCATACACAAGTATCTTGGATTTTTCATCAGATCTCTAAGTACTTATTCATGTCCCGCACCGTGGACATATACGGACATTCTCATATATGTGACTCCTTCGAGGTATGTGTACAGAGTCACATCTTGCGGAAATTACTGCATCGGTACTCATTGAGAGTTAATTGGCAATTGCTCATCTTTTACCAATACACAAGCGCACTCACCTTATAGATAAGTTTTGGAGTCGGCATTCCAAAATAATTGTGTGTTATGGACCAACTTATCAGTTGTTTTTACCCATTGAGCATCCTTCAAGAAACTACATATTACAAATGTTGGATTACCATTGTAGAAAGGTCAATTATGGGTTTACCTTACCCCCTCGATGAAATCAAGGACAAATGAGGATATATGAACATCTAGATCTATTTTTTCTAGCTGGAGTTTGCAAGTTTATTTAATTATCTGCAATGAATACTTGCAACAACAAAAAATTCTTCATTACCTTAGCTGTTTCATCATTTGCAATTAATTGTTTTTGTAACATTTTCTGATTATAATTATATTAAATAATGAAACACTCTAGACTGTAACATCTTATAACCATCCATCTACATAACACATATGAACAATATACATGGATGAGGTAGATAGTATACATAGCAGAGATAGAGGTAGAGTAGAGATCAGTGACGAATCTTGTCAGAATTATTTTGGGCGTTCTTATGGACGTGTTCTAAAGAACGATATCTCCGAATTATTTTGAGTTATTTCTAATAATATGCACGGATGTGCGCAATAATGTCTAGGACAACGTTCACGCAATACGGATAAACGATTTCAATTTTATTGTTATAAGTTACTATATGTTGATTTTGTATGTATATTGTATTTAAATATTACAAATCAAAATATTTTATTATTTATTCGTATCCGAATATGCCAGCTATTATATTTTGTTTTAATAGGACATGTATCCTTCTCTCTTTTTAAGATACTAGTTCTCATAACGTGCTTCGCACGTGTTAATCCTTATCTATAGGAGTTTAATTTGATTAATTATTTAATATTTCATTTAACATTATTTTTTGTTTTTATTAATAACTACATCATATTTTCTATTATTGTATCTCAATTCAATTTAAATGTAATAATATTTTATTGTTATGATAAAAAAAATACAGATATGTGCTAGTTGATCCAGAAATTATTAAAATGAGTATTATTTGTCATTACATAATTGTGTTTTGTTCATATATCATTTTTTATCAATGCACTTTTCTATAACTAATTCATTAGGATTATTTATGTACATGCCGGTTCCTCATTTTAATCAACTAATTACTAATATATGATAATTCACAAGACAATTTCTACATGGACAGAATATTAATCTAATTATTATTTTTTGATTATTTTTATTTTCAAACTAGCTTTATCCCTGCGCAATTGCGCGGGATGTTTTTTTATATAATTATTTAAATAGAATTAACGCGTGTGCGAATTAACGCGCATGCGTTTGAACTAAATTAATCTAATCATGACATATTTGCAAATATCATGATGTCAATACATGCATAAGGTTCATGAAATTAGTCTATCACGGATATTATTTTCTAATATAATTTGTATAAATAGCATTTGTTCAGGTACTTCTAAAATCGATTAATATAATCATGACATATTCGCAAATTTTAATATGTATGTAAAATAGGAAAAAAAGACCAAATGTAAAAAAGGATCAAAATGTAAAATAAGAAAAAAGGATAAAAATGTAAAAATGGACCGAAATATAAATAAAATGACCAAAATGTAAAATAAGAAAAAGGATCAAAATATAAAAAAGGAACGAAATGTATTTTAAAAAGGACCAAAATGTAAATAAAAAGGACCAAAATATAAATTAAAACTAAAAAGGACCAAAATATAAAAAAGGACCAAAATGTAAAATAAGGAAAATGATCGAAATGTAAAAAAGGACCATAATGTAATTTTAAAAGGACCAAAATTTAAATAAAAATGACCAAAATATAAATTTTAAAACTAAAAAAGACCAAAACGTAAATAAAAAGGACCAAAATGTAAATTAAAAAATATTTTTTTACACAAAAATCCTTGATGACATGGAGCCTAGAATTGCAAGAAATTTCTTAACTTTATACCTAAGATATAATTAGCAAATATATGAAAATGGTATTAATTAGTTCATTTATATGATGTAGCAAATACAGTCACAATTCAATTGGACTTGGCTTACATGGACCACTACATGCTATCATGGTACGGTCCTTGTGAGCCGAGTCTACCCAGCCTCCTCACGAGCTCACACACTTACCTCCCTCCCTTCCTCTCTCTCTTCATTTTGCGACGAGAAAAAAGAAAAAAAGCGGTCAGAAAACCCTAGAGAGCGAAAATGGAGGCGAAAAGATTTCGACGACGGCGGAGGACGACGGCCATCTCTATGGCAGACGCGTCGCCTCCCTCTCTTCTGTTTCGAGCTGTTCGAACCCTAACCCTAGATGAAACGATGAGGTCAAATAACGGCGAAATCGGCACGAAAGCCCCACGAACCCGACACGAAACGGGGAAGATTCGACGCTAGGTTGGGGACCGTCTCAAACGCCGGAGCAAACCCTAGCCGAGATGGATTCGAAGCTCGAGGATGAGGTATGTACTTAATTGTTTTGTTATTTGTTTAACCCTTTGAGGGAAGTTTTGTTGTATTTCATTGGGAATTTGATCAAATTTGTTTAAGACTTCGATTCTGATGATTTTTTTCCCCAAATTTTCAACATACTATCCAATGATTGCGGCTGCATGGGCGAGGTTTGTTATTCTGGTATGATATAGATAATAATCTCATTTTAGGTTTGTTATTCTGGTATGATATAGATAATAATCTCATTTTAGGTTTGTTATTCTGGTATGATATAGATAATAATCTCATTTTAGGTTTGTTATTCTGGTATGATATAGATAATAATCTCATTTTAGGTTTGTTATTCTGATACAGTATAGATAATAATTTCATTTTAGGTTTGTTATTCTGATACGGTATAGATAATAATTTCATTTTTGTTAATACTCAGATTTAAATTGTAGGATTTTCAAGAGGGAGTTGGTAATAAGTGCTGGACTTGGTCTGACTATAACAAACGCTGCAAGTCATTGTTGTTGATGTTGCATGGAATACAAGGTCTCAGTTTTCCCAATTGTTTATGTATATTACATTCACCCCCCTAAAAATTGATATATTTTTATTTATTTACAACATGGACAATCAGATCATGGATCGAGCATTGTGAACTGGACATACTCGAGACGTTATGGTCTTCCACATACAGATTAACTACTTGCGATACGATTACGGAAATTTTTTACAAACTCAGGTTCGTTTCTATTTTTGAAAAAAAAAAATTCTATTCACTTTGATTATTCAATTAATTGATGAATTATCAAGGGGATCATTTTGGTAAAATATTCAGGTCTTCAAGGGTGATTCGTTTGCCATGTCGCTGGGAAATCACCGCAATCCAAGGAGATGTGCGATTGACAAGGTTCCGATTCTCTCTTTTCTGTTATGTCAGTTCATGTCCAGATGCGTAGAGGACCCACAAACAATTCCTTTATTTATTTGTTTTCAAATCCAATATACTAATTTGTCGATATAATAATTAGGAATTTGTATTTATCATGCAGACCAGATGAGTGAGCGATTTGATAAGAACATATTACGCGAAATTTCGATACAATCGAGCTCGAGTCGCCAAACACTTTGTTCAGAGCAAATTTAGGTATTCAATTTTCTATTTTAACCCTTCTTATTTTCAACAATTCGTGGAAACAATACTTTCCTTGCTTTCATTTTTCAGATGTTA
This sequence comes from Luzula sylvatica, assembly GCA_946800325.1. Classification (NCBI taxonomy): domain Eukaryota; kingdom Viridiplantae; phylum Streptophyta; class Magnoliopsida; order Poales; family Juncaceae; genus Luzula; species Luzula sylvatica. Next base: position 42,661,369 of record OX326959.1, read on the forward strand.
ATTTCTCCTTCAATCCAAAACCCTAGAAAACGTACATTAACATGTATTTCATTTTTCATAATTTAGGTTCGTGGACATTGGGATTGAGAAAGGCGTACCTGTTTCAATAAACGGCAGGTCTCTCTCACCCGTGAATCTCCTCGCCAAACTAAATGATATAGGTGGCAAGCACGGGATTGGCCGAGTGAACATGGTCGAGAAACCATTTTAAGTGTTTTTAGAGGACATTTTTGGTAATAATTAGTTATAGAAAAGTGCATTGATAAAAAACAACTTTTAGATCCATTTTTGGTTCTAAAAGCACGGGATTGGCCGAGTGCATTGGTAATAGTCCTCACCAGGTCATTTTTGGTTAACATTTGCGCGATATTTCTGACTTTTAGATCCATTTTAAGTGTTGTTTCATAATTTCAAGATTTTTAGAGGACTATTTCGTAATTTTGAGCTTTTTGGTTCTTTATTCAGAACTTTTCAGGTTTGAAAAAACAACTAATATTTGGGATTATCTTTTCAAATTATTGAAATTTTATGGACAAGTCTTTTTGTAATTTTGTGCGATTGTGGTTTTATTTTCAGAAATAGTTACACTTAAAAAAAACAACCAATATTTTTTATTCTTTCCTCAAATTACATAATTTGAAGGTTTATTTTGTGATTTTCAGCTTTTTAGAGGGCTTTTTGATAATTTTCATTGTTTACAGTTTTATTTCCAGAAATGTTGAGCTTTAAAAGAAACTAACAATAATTTAGTTTGTTTTCTTTAAATTACATAATTTTTAAGGTTTATTTTGTAATTTTTAGCTTTTGAGGTTTGTGGTAATTTTCAGTGTTCTTCGGTATTATTTTCAAAAAACATGTTAAGCTTCAAGAAAAGAAACCATCTGGGATTGTTTTTTGAAATTACAGAAATTTTTAAGGTTTGTTTTGTAACTTTCATCTTTTTGGAGGGCTTTTTGGTAATTTTCAACGATTTCGGTTTTATTCCAAGTCTTACAAATATCAACCAATAGTTGGTATTTTTTTCCAAAATTACAGAAATTTGCAGGGTTATTTTGTAATTTGAGCTTTTCAGAGGGCGTCTTAGTATTTTTCAGCAATTTCAATCTTATTTTTGGTAACCAACAAGGGATACAAATAAGTTCTCTGGTTATGCAAAATGGAATAAAAGCACTTCGAAATAAATATCGCAGTACGTTCAAGAGATGTTATCACTATGAACAAATATCGCAGCACATTATCATTGTCAATCGTTTAGGTTAGTGATGTCAAATGAAAAGCATTATTTTGGTAATGCACCATTGCGGCTTTTTCACTTTGAAAAGTATTCACTCAACAATTCGTTAGTTCAATTCGGATGCAGGGACGAAGGTCTGTTTTCGGTACAAATGACTCACAAAACAAATTTCAATAATCCCGCAATACGAATAACTCTTTTTATGTAACTTGCGAATGGACTTCGATAGATTGAATTACAATTGTGATGATACGAACGGGTTCTCTGGCATCATAAAAAATAAAAAAATAAAATTTAAAAATGGGCAATTCAAATAGAGACACCTATCATATTCCAATCATACGAGCCAATTAACTATCCAAATAGAGATTTCCATCACATTTCAGCCAATTAACTATCCGAATAGAGATTTCCATCACATTTCAATCATACGAGCCAATTAACTATCCAAATAGAGATTTCCATCATATTTCAATCATACGAGCCAATTAACATAATTACCCTATGCTATATCAAATGCAAAAACAAATATAAAAACTACTCTTGCCCCATATGTTGTGTTTCTTATGTTCCATCATCTAACATCCTCACAAGAAAAACAAACTCGGAAAAGAAAGAATTACAAAGAGAAAAAAATCCCGCGCAATTGCGCGGGGGAGAAGCTAGTAGATAATTAATTCTGCCTGGCGAATCTCAAGCCTACCATCAAATTTTCCCTGTTCTATTTATAAGGGACAAGACAAGGAACAAAATGCTACATTGAAAAATGATGGAGAACCACATAACATTATTATCATTATGGTGTTCTGTTTTCGTGGTTTTTTTGTTCATGGCGATTCATGTTCATGGCCAATCATTGCCTAGCACAGAAGGTATGTAAAATTTTGCAGTCAGACAACTCCTTTTTTTACTATTAAATTAGAACTTTTATTTCTTTACGAGCATAGAATTGGGAAATTGGGAAATTAACAGAAGTTGAAATCAATTAATCCTGACATGATATAACTTCTATCTAATTTGAGATTTTTTGTGATTACTAATGTAAGGAATCCTGTGGAGACAATATTTATTTCAAAAAAGGGGAAATGATCATGAAATTAGAACATGAACATATATCAAATTTTATTTTACTAATATGAAATTAGGAGAAAAAATAATATAATTGAAAAATGAATGTGAAAATATGAAATTTAAACCCTCCACAAAACATCTAAAATTACAGCATACAAATTTGCAAGACTTGGAAATTAATTTAAAATATATGTATTTTCATGTCCCTTGATTACAATTATCACCTTACAAAGTATACATAGCTACAAAAAATAGAAAAAAAAAATCTCTTATCAATGTTCCATGTGTATAGTAACAAATTTTCGAAACAATTATGTGATATTTTGAGTTTTGTAGGAATAAAAAAATACAGTTAAAAATATAAATAATATACAATATACACAATATTCAATTCTAATAATAGTTAAAAGAAAATATATTATATGTTATTATAGACTTCTTAAATATTTAACTAATTTGCAATAACATATAATGAGTAATGATAAGTACTCATAAACCGATCACAAATTTAATACAAATGCATAAATTTGTGTTAAATTGATGATGGATGATATAATTAATGACACAAACTGAAATAAAACTGAAAAAGAAGTAATCTAACTTATATCAAAGAGAAGAAGTGGATTTAGCAAAATTATTTAGACTAGGACAATATCCCGCGCTTCGCTGCGGGATATATTATTTGATAAGAAATAATATAATAAGCAAAAGTAATAATTTTATATATTATTTGATATATTTAGAATTGGTACGAATCAAAAATATTATAATAAGCACAAAAAAACGCAGCTTGGTACCAATCAAAACTGTTATAATAAGCCAAAAAAAATAATAATACCAGCTCAGGCTAACAAAAAGTATTTGTGTGAATAGTATTTTGTTAACAGTAAAATTATAGTATGCAAATTATTTTTATTAATACGATGAAAAATTCAAATATTTTATTTAGAACACAAGACATATGTCAATTATATTTATTAATACGATGAAAAATTCAAATATTTTATTTAGAACACAAGACATATGTCAAATAAAATAAAATTAAAAAAAAAAAAAAAAAATTAACAGTAACGATATGAACAGTACAATGGTGAACAGTACCGGTGAACATTGAACATATCGATGAACAGTACCAGGGTGATGTGGCCTCACCATATCTCTAGTATCCAAAAATTAATGGGAGGGGAGAATTAGCCATATCATACATGGCATGGTGGCATATATATTATTATTTTTTATCGAAAGCATTTAAAATAAAACAAAAATCATGTCAATTTTTGTATCTAACTAGAACTTATTGAACAATATTTTTCTCTAATGTTGTTTGAAGGATGAATCTGGTTTTCTTTGTAGGTTACATAAGCCTCTACTGTGGCCTTGTAGATAATGAGAATTACACCGATAGTGTTACAAAATTAATCTATACATCGGACGCCCAATACATAGATACAGGGCTAATTAAAAATATGAGTGCAGATTATATCGATAGCTCATCTGCGAGATATAAGCAAACAGTCAGGTTCTTTCCTGACGGGGATCGAAATTGCTATACCATTGAAAATATCTCATCAACTAACAATTATTTCGTGAGAGCAACATTCATGTACGGGAACTACGATGGATTGAAGAGTGTGCAACCTGGCAAACCGATTTTATTTGATCTTTATATAGGTGCTAACTTATGGAGAACGGTCAATATCTCAGATGCATCTGAAGAATATATGTTCGAAACTCTTACAGATCCAACTCCAACTTACCACCAATTATTCATTTGCCTTGTAAATACAAAAACTGGAGTGCCTTTCATATCAGCCTTGGAGATTAGGCCAATGGAGTCTCTCATGTACATTTATTACGAATCTTCATCCATTATGTCATTTATGTATCGTTTCAATTATGGGGGAACAAATCAAGCTATCAGGTCCGTCCATTCTTATTTCAAGGTTTTTTCAAGGATATAATTCTGTTTGTACCTAACACTTACGGTCCTCAACTTTTTTTATCGTATCATTTAGGTACCCCATTGATCCATACGATCGTATATGGCAAACATACCCATACAACTCTTCATCATGGACGGGAATGTCCACAAATAGATCCATTGATAGTTATAGCTCTTTCTATGCTGCACCCTTACCAGTCCTCCAAACCGCCGTTACGCCAATCAGTTCTCCTAATCTAACTGTTCTCCAGTGGAAATCAGAGACCTCTCTATCCAACCCCAAGTATTATGTTGTGATTTACATCGCGGACCTCCAACCTCACACAATTAACTCAACAAGGGAATTTATCGTCAATATTAATGGAAGACAATGGCCATATGATAGTTCTCGTCTTTATAATGCATTGTATCTCTCAGCAACTATTATTTACAGTACTGATCCATTAGATAAATCTGATGAGTATATTGTGAGTCTTGAAAAGACAGAACGTTCCACAATGCCGCCCCTTATCAATGCCATAGAGGTATATGCGATCATTGAGAATAAAAATCCAACGACCTACTCATACGATGGTAATTTACAAGCCTCGAAATATTTGACTTGTTTGAAATATTGATTTGGGGAATTGTGTGGTGTTTTTGTTTTCATTTGAACATCAGCACCACTGGTTCTCATAATCATAAAGTACTTGCTAGTCATTTTTTATGTTCATCATTACTTAAATGGCATACTATAAGTATAGGTTGTCTTTTGACATTGTTCGATTTATGCATCCCATTTTCACAATCTTTTGGTTATTTCTGTTGGGGCAAGTAATTGCCCAATGTCTTTCATACATCAAAAATTTAAGAATGGATTCATGGAACCATCAATATTTTTTCCTGCTTGTATTTTATTTTGCTTAGTGGATGGAATAAATGCTATCAAGAAAAACTACGGGCTCACAAGAAATTGGATCGGTGATCCCTGCTTTCCGAAAGAACTAAAGTGGGACGGTTTGAATTACAGTTTGGGCATATCGTCGTCTTCCTACGGCTACATCACCACAATGTAGGTCTCGATGAGCGAATATTTTTTATTACTTTTAGTTTTAGTTTTAATCTCTATACTCATTTTTTTTAATGATTGCATGCAGAAATCTAACTTCAAGTGAATTGAATGGTGAGATATCAGAAGCATTCAAATCATTCAAATCATTGGAAAATCTGTAAGTTTAACCATTCAATAACGTTTTCATCCCTAATAAAAATAAATAAATAACGTTTTCATCGAAAAGCATACCAAGATAGCATACCAAGTCTTTCGAAGATGCGGTACAATGGATCAAGGCTACTAAATGAACCTATAGGACAACATAGCATTGCAACTAACCTTTTAAATCTACTTTTTCTTTCTCTCTTTTCGGATGTAAACAATTTTTCTTGGTTAATGAAAAAAATAAAATATACCAATCGGTAATTCTAATTTCAAAAAAAAAGATAGAATATTTATGCAATTTGCCGCATCTTTTTTTTGAGACACATATTTGGCCTGACAATCTGATAATATTTCTGTTTAAGCATATTGAATTGTTTATAAGCTATATCATCCGAAACAAAGCCTCTATGAATAACACTTTGGTTTAGGGATGTTCATTCGGTCGGTTCGGTTCACCGAACCGAATAAGATCAAACCAATTTAAACCGAACCGAACTAAATTCAAACAGAACCGAACCGTTTTAACTTTCGAACCAATTAAGAACCGAACCTAATAAACCGAATTCTTACTCGGTTTATTCGGTTGAACCGAATAAGAAACATTATAATTTTAAAATAAAAATAAATTTATCGAAAAAATATATTTTATTTATCAAAAAATATAATTATATTACTTTATAAAAAATTTATATATTATTTTTTTATATTTTAACATTATTATATTAAAATTTACGAAAAATGAGATGTTATTCGGTCAGTTCGGTTTAACCGGTTTTCATCACATCAAAACCGAACCGAACCGAATAAACCGAACAATACCATTTTTTGAACCGAACCGAACCAAATAAACCGAAAAACTGAACCGATTAAACCGAATTCGACCGGTTTGGTTTGGTATCCGAATAAACCGAACCGTTTGAACACCCCTACAGTTTGGTTAATTCCAATGAACTAGGTGAATGAAAGTACAAAAGTTTAATGGCCTCTAGCACCTTAATGTAAAATTTGTTGGGATTTTGGAATTTATTTTGATTTGGATGGAGAAAATATATTGGTTTTGGATTTTGGGGATGTATATCAAGCACTCATTAAAATATCACCTAAATAATCAACAGAAAAAATACACGGACAAAGAAAGTTTTCTGTTTTTTTTTATTTTTATACCAAGAATTGATACAAACAACCAAAAGTTGCACACACTATAATAGATGGAGATAGTGGTAGGATTGTTTTCAACACTCCTTAATATTTAATTTATTATTTTTAGAGGATCATTTTGTTTGTGACATATTCCCTCTCAATAATTTCTCTCTCTCATGACACATGAGATATGTTGCATCTATATGTTTTCATGGAGTTTCTCAAAAAACAACTATTTGTATGGATAAGACAATCATACATGACAACTTTATTCTTATTCATACATACACTAATACTAACATTAATTTATTTATTACATAAATACATAAAAATAGATATATTAAAAACATTAATTTCAATAAAATTCAGTGAAAAAGGGGGGAAATCTCAATTTTGAGTCCTCATATAAGTATAATATTATTGATTTCAGGGATCTATCTTGCAATAACTTGACAGGACCTGTACCAGAATTTCTCGCAAATACGGGATCTCTCGTACTCTTGTAAGTATATCTTATTCTTAATTAAAATTCTCGTAAAAGTTCATTTGTCTTAGAGCTCTTCTCTTTTTCTCTTTTTCTCTTTTCCTTGCAGAAATTTGGCTGGAAATTCCTTTACCGAGCCAATTCCTACAAATTTGATAAAACAAGCAAATAATGGCCGTCTCACGCTAATGTAGGCCTCGGTTATTTTTTCACAAGCAAACTATACCCAGGATATATAGTTCATGTTTATTTTGGACAGTTTAAATTATTATGAGTAGTGATAGTATGTCATCTAGTACTTTACCCCACAACCCTTACGACATGTCATGATTTTTAAAATTTGATTTTACACTTAATTTATGATTTGACACTCCAATTTATGATTTGATGTCTTAATTTATGGTTTAAATTTCATGAAAATGTCAAATCATGAATTAATGTGTTAAAAATTAAGTTGTTAAGTCATATTTACGTCATCAAGAATTGTGGGAGAAAGTACTAGAAATATCCAACATTTTCCTTATTATAAATATGTTGAAATTATAATTTTTTTTCCTAACGACTGAACTGTGTAAGCATGCAGTATAATAAAATTATGTAACGGTAATGTCAATTCATTTTTTTTTACATTATTTAGTCTTTATACATTACTAAACTTTCACTCTTAACAATGCTAGACTTGAGAGCGATCGATGCAGTGTAACGGTAAGACATTCGAAAAGCAAAAAGAAAACCATGGTGATTGCATCAGTAGCTTCTGCAGCTTCTGCAGTCCTACTAGCAATTCTTATATTTGCAGCATGGAAAATTCGCCGAAAAAGACAAGGTATTAGGTTTTACTTGAGGATGCATTGTTCCATCTCTTTGTATAAAGAGGTCTAATATAGTGTCCCCCAAAACCCGCTATCATTCTCCTTGATACAATCCCGGTACATGTTTTTTTTTTTTTTTGAAGGAGGAGGCGATTGCCTCTCTCGATTTGTATTAGAAAAAAAATAGAGTTATACATCACAGAATAAAAACTACAAACTACAATACCTATTAACTGTTAATTAGGGTAATTAACGATTCAATTAACGTATAATTAATATGTACGTTAATTGACATGTACCAATTAACTGTTAATAAAGTGATATTTTAGTTAACATGTAATTATGAATTAATAGTTAATTGACATGTAAATTATGCGATACATGTTAATTGAGCTATTAATCAACCCAATTAACATGTCTCAGATTCACATCAAGGAATTGACGGTGAATTTGGGGGGTATAGTATAATTCCCCTTATATGAACAATGGAGGAAACTTATGTATGCCACCCAAAAATAACAAAATAGCATCTATACTCGTAAAAAAAATTCATACTAATACAATAATACTTATCAGGATCCTGAAAGAAATAATGGATTTTATAAAAAATAGGAGATACCACCTATTATACCTTAAAAAAATTATAATAAACATCATTATACCACAAGTAGAATGAGGAATAGTTTACATATGTTCAGAAAAATAGTAGAAGATATTTGATGATAATGTTTATGTTTCGAAGGAGTAAACATAAAATTAATCCTTGAGAATAATGTTGGGTATCCCCTAAACTTTTCCCTACAAAGTTCAATGACGTGATTATGACTTAACACCTTAACTTTTGACTCTTTAATTGATGGTTTAACACCTTAATTAGTTGTCAAACCACAAACTAAGATAGGGAATCATAAATCAGAGTGTCAAACCTTGAATTAAGGTGTTAAAATTAAGGTTTAAAACCATGCCACATCATCAAGTTTTGAGAGGGGGATTGTAAGGATGTAGAACACTACTCAATCCTTAAAAAATATGCACTAATCTTTTTTTCCGATGTTTTTCTATTCCGTGCAGCTTCGAGAACACAAGTTTTTCTATCCCATAGTCCGCTACATGTTGAATTTCGACAGTTCACATATGAGCAGTTGAAACTCATAACTAACAATTTCTTTGAAGTTATTGGCAAAGGAGGATTTGGAAATGTCTACCTTGGTTTGATGGATGAGGGTATTAAGGTTGCTGTTAAGGTGCCCAATATTGCAACAACCATGGTTATGAAGCAATTTCGTTCTGAGGTAAAACGCTTTTAAGTATTCGATCAAGTGCCAATGCACAATTTGTAATAGAATAATAGTTTTGCTTATTCATTCTACTTATGCATATGTACATATGTATCCCCCTTTTTATAGTGAATTTCTCATTTCTTTCAGGCAAGAAACCTGATGCAGGTCCACCACAAAAATCTAGTAACTCTCGTTGGTTATTGTACGGATGAAAATTTCTACGGCCTAGTTTACGAATACATGCCTCACGGTAGCCTTTACGATCATCTCTCGAGTAAGTTTTGTTCTCCCATAAATAGACATTATCAAATAAATATATAGGCCAGCTAAAATGACTTTGTCTAGGAAAAGCCTTCATAGAGTATTCCTTGTTGAATTGCTACTTCTTATATAGGAAAAGCAAGCACCGATAGAGTTTTGAGCTGGGGTGAGCGGCTTCGCATTGCATTCGATGCAGCACAAGGTTTGTTATCGTGCAAATTACAACTTGTTTATTTCTCTAATTTTGTGGAACATCAAGCTAGATTTTTTATATTTTTTCTTTGATTTGTGTATATATGTAGGGTTGGATTATTTACACACTGGATGTATGATTGCTCATAGGGATGTCAAAACCAGCAATATTTTGTTAGGCCAAAATTTCGAGGCTAAACTTGCCGATTTTGGGTTATCCAAGTTGCTTACTGGAAGCACGGGACTATCGACAATTTCTCAAATTTGTGGAACACCTGGCTATATTGATCCCGAGTATGTTTTAATTTCATAATTATTCATAAATTTTCTTCTGATATGTATAGGATAATAATAATAATAATAATAATAATATATGGAAATCGGATAGTTTATTGATTGAAGTAGTCATGATATAAAATAAATCATTAATAAAGTACTTTGTGCACATTGCAAGAATTTGTCTATTCTTTTATGATTACATTTTAATGTTTTATTCGTTCCCATCTTTTTTGTATGCAGGGCCCACGTAGCTCCGCTAAGCGAAAAAAGTGACGTATATAGCTTCGGAGTAGTGCTGCTAGAGTTGATCACTGGAGAGCCTCCAATCAAGCTAGGTAGAGAGAATATAAACTTGATTGGACATGTAAATTGTGCCATCTTAGATGGAAACATCTCCAGTATTGCGGATTCGAGATTCGAATCTAATTACAACGAGGAAATAATGTGGAGGCTTGCTGATCTAGCACTTCGATGCACAAAAAAAGCATCTATAGGAAGACCAATAATGGCCGAAGTGGTGACAGAACTGAGAGATTGCTTATCCGAAGAGAATCGTTGGAGGAACGAAACTTTGAATATTGAGGAAGTGTTCGAAAGCCAAGCGATTTCTATTCATTCTTCTCTTATTGAAGCAGGTCCTTCGGTGAGATGATTCTATAAATGATTATGAACTTTAGTGATGCTCCGAAGCCTTTATTCTTGTACGTAAGTTTTATATTTGGGTTGTTTCGTTGCCTTTGCATTCTAATTATGGATTATGGATATGAATTATTTACTTTTAATGTGTTGTATAGTGCTTGTATTTGGATTTCGAATTGGCATGCCACTCTTTATATACATAGTTTTGTATAATGCGATGTACGCCTCGTATATTTGTATTATAAATTTATGATATGTTCATTGGGTCACCACTTCACCTGTTAGGCTATATTACTGGCCTTTCGAAAGAGGTCTATTTCGCGCATCTAAAATTACTATATCCTTCCACTAATTTTACCAATTCCAATTGAATGGGTTCAAAATAAAACCCTCACATGATTCAGAATTATAAATCTTATTATTTTCATCTATTTAGTAGTATTTAGGCACTTCAAGTACTTGAAATACTTTTGAGAGATATACTTCAAATAAGATTTTCTATTTCGGTCTATTAAACAGAATTGAAGTATTTGAAGTTAAAATTCTTGGAAAGTTTTTCTGAAAAGAATTGGCTTTAAGATGAAACGTGAATCGAGATTCAAATTGCCTACATCTAATAAAAAAAAATCATTAATTAAAATAGTAAAAAGGTATTTTTCAAATTGTCAAGTAGTAAATATTTATGTAAAAAGATTTCATTATAAGTTATTAAATAGTAAAATGAATACAAATTTGATTATTTTAGATACAATAATGCGTAAAAGACCCACAAAGTATCCATACAAGTATAGAGGCTTCCTTTTTTCTTTGTCACGGTATTCAGATCCATTTGATAACAATCTAATGGTGACAAAATGATCAAAGATTTGTAGTTCTTATTTAGATTTAATAAAATATCAAATTCTTCCTTTATGTTGATAAAATGTTTTAATCTTGATCTTGGAATAAAAGGGATTGATATTGGTAGCATTTAATTTATTATCAAGAATCCATCGTGAACTTGCTATGTCATACATTTTTCTAGTATACGAAATAAGGGACTTCATTAACTCCTTTTTGATGAAATCCCGAGTCAAATCATTTGGCTTACCTCGACAAGGAAGCATGAATGAATTTCTTCTTTTATAAAACCATTTTGTTCTTGATCTCAATTTAATACTAAGCAAGTTCGAACTAATTCTTTTTTTTTTTTTTGAGTGAGGCCTGCAATTGTAGAGCTCGATTTTTGTATTAATAGAAAAATGAATTTACATAATGAGTTAGTGAGGAGTATGTAGTCAGTAATGTATGACTAGAACGTTAAATCGTATCTTCCGAAACGGACTAGATGTCATTCCATTAGAGAGCTTCTTACAAGACCGTGTTGAAAGTTATGGAGTTGGGTGTCCTTTGATTGGAGAAGATCGTCTTGTTCCTCTGTTTCCAAATGTTCCGTCGTATGGCCATGAAGAGTTTGTCCCAATGGCCCCCAAAGTCACCATTGCATCTTGCTTTGTTGGAAGCAGGCCCGGTCTTGACCTTTGGCAAATCAGGCAAAGGCCTAAACCCCCTAAAATATTTTAATCCTATGTATATATATGTATACACATGTTGAGTATTTATTTGAACAATATTTTTTTGCATAGATTAAATTTAAATTTTGAGTATCATTTTTATGTTTTGTTTAACTGGTGCTAACTTGGAGAAATTTAAAAATGGATGTTTAATTGATAATAATTAATTGGTTATAATTTGGAAAATTGGTGCTACAAATCACGGTAAATTGTTTCTGCAAATTCGAAAGCTATGAAACATTTTTACTTGATTAGTGATCAATTGACATTGATTTATTGCTTAATTTCTGAAATAAGTGTTCCATTGATACTAATTGAAATTGAGAAATATGATGTTAACGTAACTTGTACTAATTTAGCAATTTTATTAGATAAGTTTACCAAAAAATCCAATTGTTCGGTTCGAATTTGAAAAAAAAAACGTTCTATATTTCAAAAGCCCCATCTTAAAATTCGCCTAAGGTCACCGAAAATCTAGGACCGGGCCTGGTTGGAAGCACACATGCTTAGTACAGTCGAATTCGGAAGCATGTGAGGTCTGATGCTTTATTCCATATTGTTTTTGCGAAGTTGCGTGAGATGAGGAGGTGGGAGGTTGTGTCTGGGTGTTGGTTGTGAAAATTGGGACAAGTATTTTGGTTGGGTCATCCTTGTTTAGGTAAGTTATCAGCGGTTAAAAGACGTAGTTGGAAAGCTAGTCATGCGAAAAAAATTATCTTTGTGGAAATTTTGATTTTTCAAAGCTTTTTGTTCCATCTTACAATAATGCCCGGGTCTCGCCAAACTTTGTAAACAGAACCAGCCGTGAAGTTGCTTCCATCTCCAAGTTGACACATGGTGAAATACGTTATTTCCAATACATTGCTTTATTAACGCAACCGTTTTCCGGTTAGCTTTACTACACGCGTCATCCGTTGTGTCATTCGGTTTCTTTGTATCCCCTTCAACCGGGTCATATGCATCCTTGCAATACAACAAATCTTCCATTCGAGGCTTCCAAATCGAGTAATTTGTAGAATCGAGTTTAACCATCACAAAACTATTATTATTTCCCTCCATTTGGTTAATGCAAGATCACCTTCATGTCAACCACGCTCTGATATCAGTTGTTGGAGAAAAATAGCGGTGTATCAAACTAATTTTCTCACTCGGGAATTTCGTCGAACACCTTATGTGCGTTATTTTTGGTTAACTCGTTCACTTCAATATTCACCGCAACAATATCCGATTTAAAACAAATGCAAGGGAAATTCACAACACAATCAAGACAGATTAAAAGGAAAATCTTCTTTATAATCTCGATACCGGGACAATTCCACCGTATCACTATTACAAAAGCAAAAACTTTCTTCTAGGATTTCGATACACTCAAACCCTAGGTTACACACTAAAATCTTCACCGACAAAGAAGATTACAAAACAAGGAAGGCTCACACAAAAAAAAATGAAGTGTTGAAATCAAACCGGCGATCGCACTAGAGTCGAAGAATAGTCGAAATGCACTAACTCCTTTCTTCTCCCTCTCTTTCTCCTTATCTTTCTCTCTTCCTTTAGGGGCCGTTTGGATGTCCGAATTAGTAGAGTGGAATTGGATTATAAGGTGGAGGAGAAAAAAGTTCTGGAATTAGTAATTCCACAGTTTGTTTGGATGTTCGAATTACAAGATGCTGGAAAGTATAATTTTTTGTTTGGTTGGTTAGAAAAATTCTGGAATTTCATTATTGAAAATATAGAACAAATGTTTGATTAAAATTAATACAATATAATAGTATTATCATATAATATTAAATTATTATAATATTATTATTATTATGTTATTATATTCTTCTTCTTCTTATTATTATTATTATTATTATTATTATTATTATTATTATTATTATTATTATTATTATTATTATTATTATTATTATTATTATTATTATTATTATTATTATTATTATATTATATTATTATAACATTATTATTGTAATCAAATTAGTTTAAATAAATAAATAATATGATTATAATATAACATTATTAAAATATAAAATCATCATAATATTATTAATTGTAGTAATATTATTGTACTAATTTTAATATTATAATATTAATTATAATAATAATATAATATTAATTATAATTATAATATATTATATTATAAAATATATTCATAATACTTATATTAATATTAATATTAAAATATTGTAAATAATACTAATATATTAATATTTTTATATTAATGCTATTATATTAGCATATTCATATAATATACTATTATAATATTAACATACTAATATTATTAATATTATTAATATATTAATTTTATTAATATTAATAATACATTTATATTAATAATAATACAATATATTAATATTACATATATATATTAAAATAATATTAACATATTAATATTAATATTAATAAATTATTGTATTATTAACTAATAATATACTCTAATATTAATATTTTTATATAGTATATTAATATTAATATTATTATATTAATATTTATATAAATATATTGAAATAATATTAACATATTGCTATTAATATATTACAATAATTATTATTATAATATTAATTATAATATTATTTTAATATTAATTATAATATTATTTTAATATTAATTAATAGTATATTAATAATAATAATATTAATATATTAATATTGATATTGGTATTATTATTATTATTATTATTATTATTATTATTATTTTTATTATTATTATTATTATTATTATTATTATAAATATAAATATTATATTATATTAATTATATATAATATAATTACAATTTATACAATATAATACATATATTTATAATAATATGTAATATTATATTAATTACATGAAAATAAAAAATAGTAAGAACGTTGTATTTTATCCATATAATATTATTATTTATAATAATATATAACATATTATATTAATTATATAAATATAATATAATTATTAATTATTATGTATAATAGTTATTATACTATTATAATAATATATATTATTATTTCACATATAATATAATTATTAATTATTATGTATTATAATTATTCTTTGATTATAACAATATATATTATTATTATTATTATTATTATTATTATTATTATTATTATCGTATATAATAATAATTATTTATAATAATAATATTTATTAGTCATGTTACTTAATTACGTCTTACACTAACTATAATCAACACTAAGTTGTTAATTAAACTTTAAACATTCATTAATTAACAATCCATGCATTAAGAAATAAAGACCATATTAATTGAGGTGTAAAGGTTTTGCCGGAAATTGCAGCTCCAAGATTTTTTTGGAATTTGAGTTTGTGGCTTTGAAAGGATAAGTATAATTTCATCAAATTGTAATTCCACTAAGGAATGGCTGCCAAACAAGAAATTCTAAGTTTGCTGGAAATTTTTTTCCAATTCCAGTCACATATTCCCCTATCCAAACAGCCCCTAGTTTTCTTTCTTCCTTTTCTTTTTCCCCTTCTTCTCACGTACAGCACAAGCACCAAAGTGAGAGTGGATAGTGGATAAATCATTTCTACCCATTAAATACATTCATGTGATATTTTGTAAATAAACCTCTGTACTTCTTATATATACAAAATATCATAAAAGGCCCACATGACCTATTTAAATGAGGAGGGAGCCCAATAGTTGAGAAGAGATGTTGTCGAATTGGTAGTAACTTGATAATATTCTTGATGAAGTAGGAAGAAAGGTATGGGCGTATGGTTGCTCGGAAGTTGGGGTTGTTTCTCTCGCAAATTTGCCTTATTGTTTGCCCCCAAGAGCTAGTAGGTTTGTGTTGTAGTTTTCATAGTCATTTAAGAAGTAGGGAGTTGTTTTGAGTACGTTAGGTGAGTAATTCCAACACTCCATTTTTTTTTAGTACGCAACTATTTTTTTGTCAATTGACAAGGCAATGCCCTCCCCTAGAGATTTGATCCCCTCGCCAAACGAAACTTCTTGTTAGGGTATCAATGTTGTCGACGACCCATTATGGGAGTTTAAGGACTTGCATGTAATGGAGTGGAAGTGCGTTTAAAACCGATTTGACAGAAGTTAGGCGTCTCCCATGAATAGCAATTTACCCCAAAAGCCTAGATTGAATCTTGTTTAGGAGAAGTTGGAAAGTGGCCCGGTTTGACTTTTCTAATTGTGGGAGGGGGTTTTTTGGGCACTCAAAAATAAATTGTATATATAGTGTTGTGATATTCCCTTGGGATATTTATTGGTACAAAACTTGATTCGTATTAATTTATGTACAAACCGGATTGGCTTGCTATTTTCATAAAGTTAATAATGGATAACTTTAAATTAGAGGTTCTCTCTCTTAGGGGCCGTTTGGCAAGTGGAATTAGTAGAGTGGAATCGGATTATAAGGTGGAGGAGTAAAAAGTTCTGGAATTAATAATTCCAAAGTTTGTTTGGATGTCCAAATTATAAGATGCTGGAAAATATAATTCTTTGTTTGGTTGTTAATAAAATCTGGAATTTTGTTATTGGAAGTGTAGAAAGAATGTTTAATTAAAATTGATAAAAATTATTAAGTATCATTCTTAAATCATCAAATAATATTAAATAAAAGTAAAAATGTATTGTTGCATTATTATTATTATATTATATTTTATCCAATTAATGATATTATTATATTCATACATAAAATATAATATTAATTATATAGATCTAATATAATTATTGTATTATAACAATATTAAATAAATTATATGAATATAATAATTATATATCATTATCATAATATATCTAATAAATATTAATAATATGTAGATAATTATTATAATATAATAATATATTATTATATTAATTAATGAATAATAATAAAAAAAAAGTAATTTTGTTATAATAATAAAATAATATTATACATCTTATTTACAATATATTAATTATATGAATACAATAATAATAAAGTACTAATATACATATTATTTATAATCAATGTATTAAATAACATGTAGCGGCGCGCATCGTTTTGACGTTTAATTTAGCGGTTAGCGTTAAGCGGGCGAAATGCCACCGAGCAAAATTCCGAAGTGATGTAGCGTTTATCTCCAAAAATTCTCTATAGCGTGCTATAGCGCCGTTACAGCGCCGCTATTTAAAACATTGTTTATAATATAATAATATATTAATTATATGACGATTCTAATAATAAAATAATAAAATAATAATAAATATTATAATGATAAAATAATATTATAATAATAATGTAATATCACACATATTATTTATAATATATTAATTGTATTAATATTAGAATAACAAAATAATTATATTATTATAATTATTATAATAATATTATAATACTAAAATAATGTTATACATATTTTATTGTTATAAATAATTATTATTATATCATTGCAATATAATATGAATTATTATTGTATAATTTATTAATTTAATAATTATCTAATTATTATTAAATAAGTATAAAAATGAGTAGAGGGAGAAAGTAGGAAAATTTGGGCCCCACTACTTTTACCGGATCTTGGTATTCTGACTTTTTTTGGAGTGAAATTTTGTGAACAAAAGAGGAAAAATAAAAGCCGGCAACTAGTAATTCCACTTAAATAATTCATCCAAACACCGAATTGAGAAGATCCGGCAATTAAAAACCCAATTCCACCTAAAAATCCATGCTGCCAAACAGGCCCTAAGAGATCTTGAGAGAAGAGTACCAGAAGCTCTTTTGTGATCGTCTCTAACGAAACCACTCCGAAGCTATACAGATTGTGTATGGCGATGTGATATACCAAATTGCTACTTTTACGATTTTGGGAAAGTCACGACTCGTGGTCGTGGCTCCTCAGCTCCTTATTAAGATCCGAAATAAATAATTAAATAATAAATTAATAATAATATAATTAACCAACCCTCTTATTTTTTATCCATATTTATGCAATTTCCTTATGCCACCTCATCATGACTCATGCCACATCATCACAATTATTTCAACCATTAGATTATGATATGTGGCAACATATGAATCATAGATTAACCTTTGATTTTGTATGATTATGTTTTATTTGTAGATATTTATGTGTCCCTTATTTTACACATAGTTTTAAGCAATTTTAGAAGGCACATCACCTTAGATTGATGACATGTCAAAATATTATTTGTTAGGTTCATGTTGGACAAGTTGTATTTTATATTGAATTTTTTCACAATATGTTACATGATCAATTGTGAATACAAATAGAATGTGAAGAGTTTAAATATCTAACATTAATATATTAATATATAATATCATAAAACATACATCAAATATTGTTAGTATTTCATTATATAATTTAAAAATATTAAGAAATATATTGGCTTGAATTTTACCTTTATTTTGAGATCCATATTGTCATATATTTAATATTTTTCTCTAACTTAAAATTATGAAAACAATTATGTAAAAAAGGATATAAAAATAAATATAATTACATTAATGACTTGTAAGCCTAATTATTATTATTTTTAAAACTATAATTGTAAAAAATTGCACATACTACTAAGTACGTTATTATCATATATTCAATATTTTTCTCTAACTTAAAATTATGAAAATAATTATGTAAAAAAAGATATAAAAATAAATATAATTGCATTAATGACTTGTAATCGTAATTATTATTATTTTTAAAAATATAATTGAAAAAATTGCACATCCTAATTATTATTATTATTTTTTAAAACAATTATGTTATATTTGTATTTTTACTTACAACACTTTCATGTTAATCTTTAAAAAAATAAAAAGTAATGAAATATATTAATTAATAAACACAAATAATTTCTTTAACTTGTATAATATTTTTCAATAATAAACATGAAACATAAAATTTATCAGACACAAATAATTTTTTTAAATTTTTACAATGTTATTATTCTTAATTTTAAATATGAAAATTTAAAATATCATATGGTCTTGATTTTTGTTTATGTTCACGCATGTTATTTTATTATTTTATATTGACATTTTTTTTGTGTATATGTGTTGCATTAAAGTACTAAATAAATATTTCACAATGTGTCATATTAAAAAATAATATAATAATTTTGTCATCATAAAACTTTCTTAATCAATATGATATTTATTTTCAAAAAGTCTTATAAAAAATCATAACAATATATTATGCGTATGATAAAACAAATGAAAAAAAACCCGTCGCGAAACGCTGGTAATCTCCTAGTATCTATCAAAAGAAGTGAAATATTGTTGCTCAAGGGCCAAATAGTGGAAACAAACAAGAGTTCATAATTTAAACATTACCTTAGACAAAAGAATAGTTCGACAAACCTTTTTGGGCCACATAAAAACACAACATTTTCTTCCCCTCACAAAATCAACCCTAATTCCAGCCAAGTTTGCTAAGTAGTTCAATTTCCCCAGACCAATAGTTAGAGATAAACACAAATCTTTCTTTTCACACCCCTGAAATTTCACAAATTACAAACAACAACCCCTTTTTAATCTAAGTCCAAAAATAAATACCCCTTCGATTACAACATTTCAACACCTCACCTTCCCAAGGACCTATCCGTAATTTCAACAAATCCAAATGGGCTATATCGTAATTTTAACACCCATCTTTAATTAATTTGGTTCTTAACTTTCTTAGACTTATTTTTATTCTCCTGCATTTTTTTCTTCTTAGCTTCAGGAGTAGTCCAAGCATAATCAGAAGGAATAGCAAACGGGTCCTGAATATCCTCAACTCTACTACTGGACGTCTCCAGTGCTCCGCGAACTGGACGATACGGTGCTTTTATCCATTGAATCCAAGAACTGGACGTCTCCTGTGACCCCCCTTCAGGGCTCTTGTTTTTAGTAGGACTCGATGGAGGAGTTGAAAACTCTTCTAAAGGCTGTAATTCCTCGAATTTTGTGAAAGTTACGAGGACTCTTATTGTTGGTACCACTGGTATCGCTACCTGAGATAAAAAAAAGTATTAAAAAATGATTTAAAATATTTAGAAATGATAGGGGTATTTTAGAAAATTTTACCTTGACTGGGAAAGTGCCAGCAGGGAGTTTAGTAGTCAACAAATCTCTCAATCTCCTAATCGCCTTCACCTTGTTCGCTAAAATGTCTAAGAGAGGTAAAAGCTCTTCGGTCCTCAATGGAAAACTAGGAGATAGCCACAATACAGGCCTCAATCCCTTTTTATACTCGCTCTCTTTGCTCACATCCTTCTTCGTACCGATACTCGTACCGGTACCGTTTTTTCTCGTACTCGTACCGATGCCCGTACTGGTGGAATGTCTCGCCGGTACAATTCCGTTCCTTCTAGAAGGTGAGAAGTCTTCTTCTCCGAGTAAATCGCTAACTTTCTCCTCCACGCATAAAGAACTTCTCCCCGGTACCGGTACCGGTACAGTATTAGTACCTTTCTTGGTACCGCTACTCTGGCCTTGATTATGTTGTTTCCTTCCCCAATTACCAAACCAACCCTTCTTTTCTTGCTTAGTTTCGCTCGAATTCAAATCCTCAATCGGAACCTCGTAAAAACTACTATGTCTCGGACCGGCAAAACCGGTACCGGTACTCGTACCGGTTTCTTCGCCCAAATCCGAATCCATTTTCAACGCGAGTTCCAACTGTTTCTTCTCCTCCTCGGTCAAAATATCGTCAAACTCCTCGCCCCCACTTTCATTCTCGCTATTATTACTACTGCCATTATTATTATTACACGTGTTGAAAAACTCTTCGTCACTCATCGCACCAGGAACTTTTCTAGATTTCACGCTAACCATGACATTATTCATATCATACAATTTACATTTCCAATTCCCCACCAATTCGGTCTTCTCCTTATTTCGCCACGTCATTTGCGGCAGCAAAACCGCTTGGGTCACGTCGATTCCGGGCCTGAAAATATTCGTCTGAGACATCGCGTTGACTTCTTGCTGGATTTCCGACTCTGACGCGGGGGTTCCGGCACCTTCCAAAGCGTTCATTATTTCCTTATCTTTGTGGTTGATCATGCAGAGAGATCCCGGCTTTACTTTCCCGTCTTCGGACCCTTCTCCGAGAAACAGAATGCTTTGGTCAGAACGCTGGATTTTGAATCCGTCGAAGCCGGCGAGAGTCATGTCGGCTCGGAGATTGGAGCCTCGTTTCCAGATTTTGTACGTGTCTGAAGGGGCAATTCGGGAAATAAACGGGATTACCGAGCTCTCGAAATGGAAGGTTATTTCCATGTAGAAATCTCGCATTCTTCTCATGGTGTTGGTTACTCTTGGGAGTCTTCGACACCATTTCGCCCATGCTAAGGGTTGGTAGTGTTTGATTATGATTTTCGCGAGGCCTTCTTCTCGCGCGCAGATTGCTTCTTGGAGAGCGCTCCAGCCTTGTTCGTTCTGGAGACTCCAGTCTGCTCCTGCTGACATCAGCATCTCGACGGAGGCGGCGTCTCCGAGTCTTACTGCTAAGTGGAGAGGGGTTTCGCGGGAGGGGACGTCTCGACGGTCTATGACGGAGGAAATGGTCTCCGCTTTGGTTTCTTCGACTAAAGAGTCTGCTTCGGTGTGGATTTGGGAGGGATCGGAGAAGCGAGGTAGGGAATTTAGCAACTGGCGAAGCTTTGGGTAGTCACGGTTTAGCACGGCTTGGTGAACCGGACTGTGGGAGTATTTGGAGGAGTCGATTTGAGCCATTTAGGGCCCAAATTGAGTTCGTGGAAGGTTTTTTATAGGGGAAAATTGTGCATTTATGTGAGCAGGTAGTTAGGGTTGGAATATGTCGAAATTGAGATCCAAACTCAAAGAACTTGATTTGAGTAAACACTGAAGGGAAGAAATTTGGGAGAAAACCCAGTTCAAAAGATTTGAATTTGAAGCTACCCAAATTCTTACTTTCGGCAAATCTGGCCCGTGATCTAGGAAGTCCAGTTACACACAACAACACAAATCTGAAAAAAGAAGTACAAAATTCAAATTTAGACCAATACTATTCTCCCAAAAAAAAGTTAACGGGTAAATAATTCGAGATCAAGTAACGGAATCAAAGCAACGAATAGAGCATCAAAGAAAGAAAAAAAAACGAAATAAGAAAAGAATAAGAACAACTCACCAGTTTATCTATCTTTTTCCCCCCTTTTTTCTTCTTCGCGCGAGAGAGAGACAAGGAATCCCTAGAGTGAGAAAGAGACGAGACAGGGAAACACAGAGACACGGTGTGTGTGTGTGTGTGTGTGTGTGTGTGAGAGAGAGAGAGAGAGAGAGAGAGAGAGAAGAATACTTTTCTTTTTCCTTTTCTATTGAGAAATGAAATATCGAGATATACTTTGTTTTCAATACAGCAAGAGAGAGAGAGAGAGAGAGAGAGACAAGGAGAAAGGGGGAAGGGGGGAAGGGGGAAGGGGGAAGAAGCTTTTTTTATGTTTGTTGCCTTATTTTTTCCTAATAAAGATATTTTAAACATCTCCATCTATTAACTCCTCTGAGTCCTCCTTAATGAAAATATTAAATCCTAATATTTCTCTTTTGGATGCTGATAATTACATGTGATTTTATGTTATTAATAAAACAAAATATGTTTCTTCAATATTTTATTAATTAAGCAAATTTATAGATGATTGTTTGTATTCTGATTCTTATATTTTATTTTATTTTTTTATTTATCTCTTGTATATATTATTAAATTATACTCAAAAACTCTAATATTTTTTAAATGAATTTACTTTTTCTAATTTTCAATCAAACATAAAAGTATATCATTTTGAAAAATTCTTCATAAGGGTAAATAAAATATATCCATCAAAACATGTCTATCAAATGACATGCTATTTGATTTTGAGATACTACCTATCTTGGTTAATTATATGAGATTTAATTAGTTAATATTAAAAAAATATTTATAAATAGAACAAAATCGACATTATATTAAAAAAATGATCGACCTCTTAGTAATATTTTATAGTCTAGTAAATATCAACGTCGTTTCATTCAATGCTTCCTAAAAGAATTATATTATTTTTATATTATAATTATATTGAGCATTGTTTTACCATAAGTAAACGGAGATCCGATATTTATCAATTATTGCGATTTATTTTATTACATAAAATTAGAAACTAAAATTTAACATAACCATTGATGAGTGTCCAATATTTTAATTTGTTTCAAGTAATATAACTCGTAATTATATAGTAATTAATTGTTATATTAGTTTGAATTTAGCGTAGTAAAATAAACTAAAGATTGATTGAGTCACAACAATAAATAATTTGGATAAATGATTAGTTATAACTATAGTATTCTATTTGTTTCAACTATTTTATTTATAAAATATCTACCCACGTATGCATTTATGTTCGATAGTGATTAGTTTTAAATTAGTTTGAATTTAACACAATAAAGTAAACTAAAATTGATTGAGTCACGACAATAAATAATTTTAGATAAATGATAAGTTATAACTTCAGTATTATATTAATTTCTACTATTTTATTTATAAAATATCCAACGCGCATATATATATATATATATATATATATATATATATATATATATATATATATATATATATATATGTTCCGTTTCATATTTGAACGACCTGAATCATACTATAAAGACGGATTCTTTATTGTCTTAACAAAAATCAAAATATTATGTTTTTTATCTTAACCATATAAAATGAATACAAAATACAATTAAAAAATCTGTCCACAAATATTTGTTTTTTTGTCACTAAAAACAAATAAATATAATGCATTTCATTCTTTCTCAAAAACAAAATCCGATTCGACATCAAACCCGACATGTATATGTTGTTATTATTTCAAACATATAAGAAAAAAAATATTTGTATACACCTTGACTTTTTGGCTGTGCACAAATTGGGGATCATCATCATTTTTCATAATATTTTATTCCAGTGTGGAACCAACAAGCGAGAATGAGTCGGCGCTGGCCGAGGAGGCCTGTATATTATATCAACGGCTGAGATTGAGCTAGATCGGATCTGAACAGTGAAAGATTCATCAAAGTCTAATTTGGACGGTGCAGATTGAATGGTGAGGCTTAGAGAGTGGAAATGGACGGTGGGAATAAGAAAATATCTTTGTCAACTTGTTATATGGAGTGGAATCACTCCACATTTGACGATTGAAAAATTACATCTTCACTAAATTTATAAAATTATACAAATTTATTTATGACTATTATTAACTTATCGTCTCATTAGTCAATCATTTGGGTATTCCTATAATTTTCATAAAATCATATATACGTGTTTAAGGGTGTAATTCAATAATCGAAAAGGCGAAATTTCATGTCCTCGAAATTATGAAAATATCATATATAGCCTACAAAATATTTATTTACGTGTTTGAAGTCTTTTTGCGATAAAAGTAAGATCTAATATCTTATTTATATTTTGTATATAAATTGTGCATGAGTCTCGCATGGGGTTGATTATATTTTTACCATAAATATAATTTCGGAGTTGATTTTGAATTTTAATTCGATACATCTAGCATTCTTGTTTTCATTGAGAGGTAAAATCAAGGACGGAACTATGTAATGGCCGGGAGGAGACACAAACACGGACACACCACACTCCTCTCAAGATTTTTAAAATCATAGTTTTTTATAGTATATTCTGTTATAATAAAATTTTGAAATTTATGTGTTTATATGTATCCCTCAATCTTTCCCTCTGAGTAATAATATGGACACATAAATCGATTACCAATTTAACACTAAATGCATAAATTTGTATTTGATTTAGGTTACATATTTGACTAATTAATTTCACAAACTTATATATTTGAGTCAAATTTGTGACCGGTTTATGCGTTCATATCATTACTCTTCTTCCTCCCTAAACTTTTAGTAAATTTAATTTATAAGAATTATTTTTGCCCTCCTACACTATTTATGGTTAATATTCAATTCAATATTTTATATGGACTAAAACATAATAACCAAAAAGTCAATTTTATTTTAAGAAAAATATTTGTGCACTCCACTGAAAACGAACGCATATGACCGTTCATTGATCACTGTCCGGTGAATTGCACTCCAGATGCATTCTGGAGTTGCTCGTTATCTGGTTATCCGGTGTCTTCTCGTCCTATGCTAGCCTTATCCTCTCATTTACCCTTTTTATATTATTTTATACATTTTTCTATATTATATGGATACAAAATATGTTGTCATTTGTATCTTTTTATTATTATTTATACTTTTATTTTATCCTTTTCTATACTATGGATCAAAGATCTTTTGTTATTTATATTTTTTACTATTATTTATATCTTTTCACTGTACCTTTTTATTATTATTTATACATTTTTCTATTTTCGGGATTAAATATTTGTTGTTATTTATATCTCTTTACTACATGTTTGTATATTGTGAATTAAAGATAAGTTGTTATTTATACTTTTGTATTAATATTTAGAAAAAGTCCACTTTTACCTCTTAAACTATTGTCAAATGTTCAATGTGCCTCATAAACTTTAATTTTGTTCAATCAATCATGTGAACTGCCAATTTTATTCAACTAACCCGCTTCATATGTTAAGTGATTATTGTATAGTTAACTGATGACGTGACATTGATATCATGTCAAACAAATATTTTTATCATCATGTCATTTTTGGTCCATGAGGTTGGGTTGTTTTAATATTTTAATATTTGAATTTTTGGGTTTAAATGTTATTAAATTTGGATCCAAATTGTTTGACATGGCAGTAAAAATATTATTTGTTATGACTTGGTGTCAAGGTCACGTAATCATTTAATTGTACAAACATCACTTAACGAATGAAGGAGGCTAATTGAATAAAATTGACAGTTTAAGAGGGTTGATTGAACAAAATTAAAGTTTACGGGTACATTGAACAAAATATATTTTTTCTATTATTTATACATTTTCCTATACTCGTGATTATACTTTTTTTGTTATTCATATTTTTTACTATACTATGGCCTGAAAATCTATTGTTATTTATATGTTTTGTTATTTTGTATATCTTTTTTCTGTACTATGAAAAAAATGTGTTGTTATTTATATATTATTCATTGTAAAAATGTATGAATATGAATTTTTTTATTTTAAATATTCATAAAAAGTTAGTTTTTAAAAAAAAATCTTATGTTTATATATCCATTGTTTATGATAATTTAACAAGCCAAAGAAGATGATTTTATATGTGACGAATCTAAAATAAGATAATTTTATATATGAGTGAATTGTGAAAAATAAAAATAAAAATATAATTTCTTCTCAATATTGGAAGGATGAAATGAAATCATTGTTATTTATTATTATTATTAAAGAAATGAAATTATTGCATATTTGCATGGCACCACCTCACTGTCATAATAATTGTCCATTAAAACCCGGAATGGCTAGGGGACCTCCGCATCTTTGTTCAGTCAGGGACCATTCTATAAAGATAAAATCTCATAGATCTCCCCACAAATCATAAAATATCATGTATGTCCCTAGAAGCTCGAATATCACATATCACCATTAAATATGCGTACATAAAATAAGAGGCCTTCTACCATGCTCTCATATTTCACTCACCAAATCGTGATATTGTCATGACGACATCACGATTAAATTAGAGTTTCAATTTACACCTAAAATGTCTCCCAATTCATTTTGTAATTTTAATTCGATTATTTTAATTGAATATTAATTTATTGGACCATCAAATTAATTAATTGAACTTTTAGTTCCATTTTATTTATATGTTAATTAAATACTTAATTAATTGAGTACAAATTGGATAGGTAAATTGATAAGTATGACAAAATGATGTCATGTTTATCCATCACATTTGGTGACGAAAAAATAGTATAATTTCCATAAAATAATAGGTTTTTTCTTTTAATTTATTTTGCTAGAGAATCAGCAGGACCCTAGGGCTAGAACTAAACAATTATAGGGCTGAAAAGGCTGATACTACAAAATAAAGATTGCCCTCTTTTTTGTCTACATATGATGGGATAACATGGGAAAGGCCCATGATAAATCATCCAATGAAAGAAAAACATGTAAATATTTTGGTGATATGGCTTATTTTTATTGGGTAATTATATTATGGACCTGTTTCATATTATTGTTTGTGCTCTCAAGAGTCAAGGGCATGCAAAGCAAAAGCTGTCACTTCTTGTCTTGGGAATTATGCTAATAATATTTTGTTTTGGATTCACCAATGGATGCACTCTTCCTTTGTTTATTTTATTGGCAGATTTTAATCACCCAATACAAAATTACTTGTTTGAATGCTTAAGAAATTACGAGTTTAGCGTATGTTAGAAAAAATATATCAAAATATTATTATGGTACGTTTGAAAATATTATTATGGTACGTTTGGATGGTCTTTTAGTAATTGTAATGATAATTTTGAATTAGAGAATTCTAATAAATTTGTATACAAGTTTTGTCAAAATAAAAACCTAACAATTTTTTTATTTTATTTTAGGAATCTTTAGTTTGTGCTTAACATCTTCTCTCTCTCTCTCTCTCTCTCTCTCTCTCTCTCTCCATTGATTAGTGTGTATATTGGTATTTTTGTCATCGGAAAAAACAAGAAATGTATAACCAATTATATTTTTTAATTATCCTAGAGTAACAACCAAACAAGAATATTTATAATTCTCTACAAAAAATTTCCCTTATAGGTTTGTTAATTTTGAAATCCTCAATTTTAAAAATAACCAACCCTATACTACTATACTAGAAGATTAATTTACATCCCAACAGACCCTAAATTAAAAAAAAACACTCATAAGTCAAACAATGATCACCACATTTTTAACTATTAAGTTTATTTATTGGATGATTTGAAAACATGCATTATAATATTATAGTATACATGAGTGGATTTTAGTAGGGGCCGGAAAAAGCAGTCGCCTCTTCAAGATTTGTGCCGAACAGTGTATATATCTAGTGATTCAGTGTATTTTATCAGTATAATAGTGTAAAATTTACTGTTTGTCCCCTCCAAAAAATCGTACAGTGTAATTTCAGAACCAATTTTTCATTTTGTCCCTTCATGAAATTCTGTCAAGATCCGTCACTGATAATATATGTTATATCTATTAGAACATTTTTGTCATGAATATTAATATGTGTGAATATTTATACACATGCATATAGGTTTTTGGTATTCTTATTAATATGTTTATATGTAATTAATGTTTTTAGGATTTCCATTCTTTATAAATAGAGGTCATGTTATGTATTATGGATTGATCATTTTGAATAGAAATTTTCTCTCTCCTTTCTTTTCTTGTTGTTTAAACTTTATTTTATAACACGTTATCAGCACGAGACTCTACCAAATTGAAATCTTCAATCACACGACGATTTTCAAATTTCAGTCGAAGGTACATGTTAAAAACCTTGTCAAGCAAAAGGGTACAACTATTTCACTCCAAAAGGTATGATTTATAATTATTAATATTTCTTTATAATTATCGTTTTGTTGTTTGAATTGTTACGGATAATCTTTATTCTCGAAACGAATATCTTTATGTTATAGTTTCAGTTTTTTTTTTGCACTTGAAGTTGCGAATTTTATTTTGTTTATTATCGCAATTAAATGATAATATATTCTGGTGGTATAATTTGGCAATCATGATATTAACTTGTTGTACTGTATTTATGCATTATATGGAAATTCGATTTTGTTCGAACTTATTAAATTTTAATATAGGAAAATATCATTACAAGCATTATTTTCATGTCTTTGGGTATCCTCCTGTATAAATGATAATATAGAGCATTTAAATAGCCTCTCTATTTCGGTTTCTTGTCAAGGCATTTAAGAAATTGAATAAGGTGTTTATATCAGTATTAGAAAAGAAAATAAAAACCGAAATTTGTAAGGATTGTACATGAGGTATTTACTCAGAGGGGATTAATTTCCATTACACCTCATAATTATGATTCAAAAGAATATATCAAACCGAAATATTGTATGCAATATGGTTGAGGCTTATACATGCTAATCAAGATACGATATGATAGAGACTTATACATGCTAATCAATATACACATCAAAACATTTTTCCAGAAAACAAATCATATGTTAATTAACCAGAAGTTACCTAACATAACTTGTGGTGCAATTGAAGTTGTTTTTATTTTGTTGCACTTGAAGTTGCAAATGAATAATAGTGCATGAAAGTTGTATAAACAACCATAAGTTGTTTTGATCATATGTCGTCAGTGTAATATGTAAAACAATAAGAAGCTGTTTTGATCATACATGAAAGTTGTATAAACACCATGTTGGTTTTGACCAAGTAAGAGATCAAAACTTCAATCACGGAATCTATATATTTTTGTCCTTGATCTTTTTAAAAGTTGCATGCCAGAAGTATGTATGATAGAATACTTGTTTGCAAAATCTCTACATTAAAAGCTTGGCCAATGAAAGATGACTTGGCTGAAATCAAAATTGTGTTCAAGATCTTGATGTGGCCAATAAAAAAAATATGAACCCGAGACAATAGAAAGAAACGTAATAAATTAAAGCTAATTAAGGGTCATCAATGTGGATGTGGTTATTTTCTGAAAATCAAAGGAGTAAATGAATGAGAATGTGGCCGTGGATTATTCTAAAAAGATAAATTATTGGTCAGAAGCTAATATTTGATTAAAGACATCATATTGAATGAAGAATAAACAAACCAAAAATGAAAATAATCATGAAATGATAGACCAATGTATTGCAATCAGAAGTTGCACGTAATATAAATTTTTGATGAGCAACATAATTTATATTCATACACATCAACTATTTTTATAATTGTTCTTATTTATTTGCGATCAGAAATTGCAAATTCATTTTATTGACGCATCCGAAGTTGGTCGTTTAAATTATGCACCAGAAGTTGCAAGTATATTCACGTTTATTTATCGTATGTCTATTCATTTATTTTTCCTACGTTTATTATTCTTTTACATTTATTTTTTCACATTTAATTGTATTGTATTTATATATGCGCTGTAGTTGAAATCCAATATAACGAGACACATAAAATTTGAAAATCATGAAACCTGAAGTTTCAATATGGAATGTTGAGGTTCATATTTAAAATTGTCGCATTAAGTTGCTAGTGTTATTGAAATCACTTGAAGTATATTTCAATTAACATTATCATTTCTCTTTCTTGAGAAATAAATTAGAATGATGATTAATTTTATTTCATTCCCAGAAGTGAATGTTTTCCCGAAGGTTAACGTCTGAATTATAAATGACACAAATGTTAATCATAATAGCAAAATCATAAAAGGACTAACGAAGAATAAATACAAACAAGAATCTAAAAAATATATATATTCTTCAAGATGTGACTTAAAAAAAATATATATTCTTCAAGGTTACCAGTCGTACAACATATGATCTTATTTTGTTTATAGAACCTCTTGAAAAGAAAAGAAAAAAAAAAGAAATAAAAGAGATGATTTTCTTATTTCGCAAGATAAAACTTATTTTGGGTCGAATTATTTATCTAATCAATAAATAAATATACATTCAATTATAATAGAGTATGTTAATGATTCACGACTCTTGAAGAGCCACTATTTTATTGCTTTAGAAGAGACGTTATCTATATTGCTCCGAAAGAGTCATCATGCTAATTGCAACACATTTGTTTATTTTTATGAAATGCACTTTGTAAAATTGAAATCATGTTATTATGAACTAGAAGTTCACTATATAAAATAAAAGACAATTTTATGATTTGAATTAATTGCTTATACATAGCATATACATGTCAGGGTCATGACTCGATTAAGGCCAACTATTTATGTATTCCCCAATCTTTATTGTAACTTGTGAGTGACCGGAGCAAAAACCATTAACTGAATTTTGTAATGTGTATTAGATGTGTGATAACACATGGACGAGTCAAAAGAAGTATTGGTGTATATATGGTTGATTTATTCTTGAAATTGTATATCTTGAATATTTATTTAGTTGAACCAGAAGGTCCAAACAAGAAGTTTAGATATGTAAATGTAAACTAGAAGTTCACATTCAAGAAATCAACAAAGTCGAATATGTTTGTTGAAAATATGAAATTCTCGAAGAAAAAATTACATAAACAACTAAGATGACGTTATTAAATAACCAAACATGAGTGAAAATTTTCAAGATATAAGATATGATGTTAGTCCCGAAGAACATCATTAGATATTAATTAAAATATCAACAACTCGTGCCTAAATCAGGGGGGGTAACGAAAACTGGAAAATAAGAAATTATTTGGATTGCATCATCACTTCAGATCCTCGAACAAATAAACATGAACTAGGAGTTCATAAATTTGCATGAAATTGCAAATCAGTGATATGATGCACTTATCAATACAAGAATGACTAATAAATAAGAACTTCCAGTGTAAGATGCTCATATTTTTAATATAATATTCTTGGATAATTTTAAATTTGATATAAGCCTGAAGCACGGTCGACCAATCGGTTCCAATATTAGAAATCCAAAGGAATAAGAAAGAGCATGACAAAAAGTTGGCATAACAGAAGTTGTTAATACTTCTAATAATATATATCCTTAAAAGGATAATGAAAGATTAATTAGTACATTTGACATAAATAAATATATAACCTTTGAAAAGGTTCAGGTACCTGACAACAATGAAATTGTTGAAAATAATGAGATCTCAAAATTATGTCTCTACTATAAGAAGATGGAATCGAAATGAAACTATAGTTACTAGAAAGTTGGCATGGGTTCGCTTTCAATTTATAATCAATCAATAAAACGAGGATCTGAAATTAAATCAATTGTGGAATGTCCACGTTTAAAACTATTGGCCATAACAGAAATCACACATGAAAATAAAATTGATGGACCCGAAGTCCGAAGAATACCATGGTGATGTAAATTATATTTATTTATTCATTTATTTTTATTTATTTTAATTTTTTTAAGGTCTTTGAAGAACTAAAATCGTGTCTTGTATTCATTATAACAGATTATTCATATGACTCTTTTAGACACAATATTCATGAAAATCCCCGTAGGATTTAGTATGCCCGACGCATACAATTCAAACTCTCGAGAGATATATTATATTAATTACAAAGATCTTTGCATGAATAGAATATGAGTTATAAAATATAATCGTTATAATAAATAAGAATATATATACTGGTATGAATGATCAAATATGCAGATACGTATTTATTAGTGTTTAATTATAATTATCTGAACTCCCGAAGAGCTCTAAAAGATAAGTACTAAATGAAGAAATTTGACGTAAATATATTGAACGTGAATTTTTTTTTTCATGGATTACAAATATAATAAATATTTCCTGAAGAAGTTACTTCGTCGCTGGCTACTAATATTTCGAAATAGCGAATGTGAAAGATTGAATTTGTCGTAAAATATTTGTATCCATGAGGGGGAAAAATAATACGCAATGCACTATTTTTGTCCTTGGTCGTGATTTTGTCCCACTGGGTTTTTCTGGGAAAGGTTTTTAACGAGGTATCTTATGAGGCATATGAAACAAAATAATGTTGCACTCTTTTTCCTTCACTAGGATTTTTGTCCCATTGGGTTTTACCTAGTAAGGTTTTAACGAGGCATATTTTTATGATATAAATATCCAAAGAAAAATTTTGTAATTAGTTCTCCATTCATATTCAGAGTGCCTAAAACGGAAGTAAGCAATTCAAGAAGAATTAATTTCACTTGAAAAAAGTGAAGATTTTGGACCTGTAGTTCAAACAACTATGATATATATCATATACCATACAAGTGGGTATGCTTAAGAAACATAGTCTACATTGATTACCTTAGCAGTCCTTAAGAGATTCTAGATGTATCTCATGCACGTTGTGACATCATATTTGTTTGGATCACTTGATAATGTTATTTACATCAAAATCCCTGAAGGATTAAATTTACAAGATACATGCAATAAAATATATCAACGTATATATTTTATAAAATGGAAAGAATGTGGCTATGGGTTGAAACAATCTAGCAAAATGTGGTACTATCGTCTAAATAAATACTCTACAAAAGAAGAATATCAAATAATCTCATTAGTCCATGTGTATTTATCATTGAAAATTCCTGAAGAACCTGATAACACGGGCTAAACACCTAGAAAAAGGGTTTTGTCTTGGCCTACAAATAAGGTATACAAGAAATGAGATTTTTCATCAATATAATTTTGTAGAGAATCTTGAAGTCACTTATGGTTATCAACATCTTCACAAAGTCGTTACCGATTATAACTTTCGAGCAGTTAGTATAAATGAGGAGGAGACCTTCGTCGTTTCATAAATGTTGGCATAAATGAGAGGGACACATTATGCACGATATAATCTTCTTATTCGCTATGATTTTTGTCCAAATAGGTTTTTCCAAGCATGATTTTTATTGAGATGACTATTATTGCGCATAGTGTAATTTTTTTGGATATTCAAGGGGGAGTGTTATGAATATTAATATGTGTGAATATTTATACACATGCATATAGGTTTTTGGTATTCTTATTAATATGTTTATATGTAATTAATGTTTTTAGGATTTTCACTCCTTATAAATAGAGGTCATGTTATGTATTATGGATTGATCATTTTGAATAGAAATTTTCTCTCTCCTCTCTTTTCTTGTTGTTTAAACTTTATTTTATAACAATTTTAATGTTTTATTTTATGTGATTTTAATCTTTATTTAAAAGTATGGAGGATGGTGCATGACATTTACAATGATTATTTTTTTTATATCTATAGTTGTTGTTTTTTCTATTTTTTTCATAATTATATGTTTTTCTCTTTCTATTTTTATTTTTTCACGTCATTTTAATGAGAGTTATCTGTTAAATTTTTTGACAAATATAATAGTTATGTGCGAGGAGCATAAGAGTCCTCCACATTTCAATAAATAAAAAAATCTTCACTTAAAAGTGTAAACTTTTGGAATTATAAGAAAAAAACAGAGGAAATTGGTGGGTTTAAACGAGTCATGCTCCCCTTTTTGGGGAGTCAAAGATGCTGTTTTCCAACTCCCACTACCTCCTAGGTTTCCAATTTCTCAATTTAAATTTGGTGAACCATTTGTTTAGAGATTGTATCCAACAAGATTATGATTATTTTATTATTTCTTTTATAGAGTTTATGGTTATTTTAACACCCTGGTTATAGAATATAGGGTTTAGGGTTTTGAGGCACGATTTGCCCAATTATGGGAAACTGTAGTGGTTTTGGCATTGGGGTTACTTGTGAAGTACATTCGAATATAAAAAAGATACTGAATTTTGGTTAAGAATGGATGGCCCCTAATATCAAACAATTGTCTAGTTTGATATGATTCAAAAATGAATGATTCAAAATATTGGTGATGTAATATAATATACAATTATGAAGTCCTCCGAGTCGCATGGATCGTGATAATGTGAAATTATCATGATAATTATTTTGTGGGAATGCAATTTTCGGAAATGAAATTTTCATTAATTGTAATATTTGTGTTTGGTTAAAAAGTTTATTCCAAAAAAGCTTATTTTCAATATTGTTAATTAATAATTAATCGTATGCTCAAATAGAAAATTACCTTCCATTCATAAAATATGAGGAGATCTAATTAATTAATAAATATCCAAGCCATCCTTTTAAAAATGAATGTACCATAGAACTACCCGTAAAATGAAGGGAACATTTTTATATTTGTGTAAACACTATGCGTAACTTGGTAAAATGAAGGAATTGGTGGTTGCGTTGAGATTGGAAATGGTCGGGAATTTCGAGTGATTGGCATAGGTGCTGTCTTGAGGAAGCAAGCAGATGGTCAGAAACAGATATTGTATAATGTGGAGCATTTATGCATGTGATCATGTTTGGATTGAGAATTCGAAAAATAACCCGAATTTTGAAAATATTCCAAAAATAACTGGAACGGATTTTAAAAACCCGGTGGTACCTGATTTTAAAATCTCGATCAATCAAATTGATTAACAAACCCGGTGGTACCATAGATCCTGTTTGGATCCGGTCTTTTTATCAGAAAAGAAAGAATGACTAAATTTGGTTTGTTAATTAATTTGATTGACCGAGATTTTAAAATCAGGTACCACCGGGTTTTTAAAGCCCGTTCCAGGTTATTTTTAGAATATTTTCAAAATTTCGATTATTTTTCGAATTTCCGATCCAAATAGGGTTACATGCAGAAATGCTCCTGTGAGGCTTGTTCCAAAAATTACTCCAAATATGACGAGCAATTGGACGATTCCGGATTTGTTGTCACATAGTGTGTGTGTGTGTGTGTGCGCGCGCGTGTGGGTGTGGGTGTGTGTGTGGGGGGGGGGGGGGGGGGGGTCTAGGGTTTTATGATGAGGTTTTGATACAAAGATAGAAGCTTGTATGTATATACTTCCTGGAACACCGTAAACTAGTCTGGCCGGTACGGCGGAAGGGCATGAGGATATGCGTGTTAAGCATATAGGAAGAAGTATGTCTTTCTTTGTCAAAGGAAAAACCAAGAATAGCCCGGCTCGGTTTTGAAGAAAACGGGGGGGGGGGGGGGGGGGGCAATCAAAACCATGTTTGCAATATAACCCTTTCGATGAATTTCACGCGCATGTTAAGAAGGACTTGGCAAACCCGCTCTGGCCAATCGTCTTCTGACAGCAAGTAAGGAATCGATAAAAAAATCACCGCGGAAGCATGGAAAGAGCATTCGGTCGACTTGTTAGGGAGTTTTGGCAGTTTTGGCATAGGAAAATATATCAATGTCAAATGTGACACAAGCTTACATATCAGTAAATCGAGTGTTGGGCTCAACCAGGAAATATGCGTGAGCAAGTCTTTCCCACCAGGAAGCTTTGCATAACGACTGGACACTTACGGGTGAGAAAACATATCACTTTATCTTGATGCTTACATAGCGGCAATGTTGTAAAATACGGAAAACGATACGGAACGGTCGGGGACCGTAAAACGAAATTACCGTAAAACGGTGAAAAAACGGTGGAAAAACGGTGAAAAAACGGTCACCGAAATCGATAATAATTTAATTAAAATTTATAGATGAAACCAAAAAAAAATATAATAATTTAATTTTTTAATAGTAAAAAAATAACATAAACAACATCCAACATAAAACATAACATCCAAACGAATGTCTAACATAAACGTAACATCAAAACGAATGTCCAACAAAACGTAACATCAAAATATAAACTCAAATCCAAACATAAACTAAATAGCAAAATTATTAACATCATTTGGGACAACCGTAAGTAAAAAAATTTGTAATTTTATTGGGCTGGAAAAAAAATGGGCTGAAAAACGGTAAATAATTAAAATTCCAATTTTTTTGTTGTGAAAAACGGCCGTTTTTCGAACCGTAAAACGTTTTTTCCCAAAAAAAAACGGTCAAACACGGTAAAAAAAACGTTTGACCGTTTTTTCAAACCGTATTGTAAAAAACGGAACGTTTTTCCACCGTTTTCCACCGTTTTTTACAACAGTGCATAGCGGTGATAACATGCCTGCCTAATGAACATAATTCGATTATGATAGAAGAAAGTCCATTATCATATATAAGATTGCCTGACTATTTATAATAAGGAATTTTCGTAGCATTTTGTGGAGAGCATGAGTCTCAAACAAATCTCGTATAAACACAAGTTCTATATTATCTTTTCTAGGGTTGTTTGGCAAGTGGAATTAGAAACTACATGCAGTAGTGAAAACTCTGGGGTTACAAGTTGCTGCCGTTCTATTTAACTTGTGATGTTTGGATCAAAGTTGATGAAAAAGCTGCACTTGCATTTTTTTTGTTTGGGTCATTGCAATGGGTCTTGTAATTTCATCATAATATTTAATTATCCACATAGATATTCTCAGTTAATTAGTCAGGCAATTATAAATAAATATCATTAGTAAATGAATTTTATTCTCGTTAATTTTTTTTTTTTGAATGGAACCCGACAAGCGATCGGTTGTCGTTAACGGTATCCTATGTTTTTACATGACTTCTTACATTCCATTATATATTGTAAATAAAAATAAAATAAAAATAGAACTATCCTATCCCGATAATCATTAAATATTGTGCTAACAATGTCTTGACCAGAGAAGGGCCGTTTCCATTGATTTTGTTGCAATCTGTGACGATGTTTTTGTTTTTTCTCGAAACATTCGTCCATTTCGTTCTAACCAGATCGTACACGTGGTTGCAATGAGAATGATGTCCCACACTCTTCTTTGGGTCTTGTCGAATTTATTCCTGATGCTCCAGCAGAATTGTAACAGTGTTTGGTCTCGATTTAGGGTCATCACAGTGTTTGTATGATCAAGTATTAATTTTCATATTTCTCTTGCATACTCACATTGTATGAATATGTGTTCAACACATTCCGCATTATTCTTACATAGTGGACACCTAAAAGGTTCTATCCACCCCTTAAGATTTAACATGTCTCCCATTAGGATGCGACCATTTAAGGTAAACCACATGAAAATTTTGGCTTTCATAGGTGCTTTGGATTTTCATAGCATATTGCTCCATGAAATCCGTTTCTCCGGATCTATTAAAGATATGTATGCACTTGATGTTGAAAATGAATGGTCCCGTGTCCATTTCCATTGAATTTTATAAATAAATATCATTAGTAATCAAGAAGAATATGAAAAACAAGAAAATCAGACCAAAATTCACTTGAATTTTCTAGTCATTGTAGCTACACCGAACTAGTATACCATCCTTGTGTTCTTTACTCAAGGAATAGTTATAAAGACGAATCAGTTTGTAACATAGAAAATTAATTAATGGATCGACAGATGAAAACGAAACAGTGTAATGTGCCTAAATTTACTTCTCGAGCGATCTTCTAGTGTCACAAACGGACCGAACGTTCAAACTAAATATGATTTATCGGATCATGGAATAAACCACTAATTATCAAATTTATCTCTTTATTGCCTAAATTGAGTGTTTTTTTCAATTTAGTCCTTGATTGTCGAAATTCTTGTTTTAATCTGACTTCTAGTCAATAATATACAAATTATTGAGTTCATTCATCAATTATCCTTGAAATAAATCTACTAATCGAGCTATTAATCGAAATATACTTTTGACATTTATTGGTCTCTGTCCCATATTCTAAGATAGCACTAAGGTTAAACATTGCTTTTTTCCACAATTGGCCACGTCTCATTTTACTATTGCTTTGCTAAATAAAATAAGTCTCCCCCTTTCTTTGTTTTCTTTCTTATCATTTTCACGACCAAAACAAAAAAGGAAAAACAGCGCCAGCCGCCAGAAGAAATCTATCGGCGCCATTGATGCCGCTGCACAAGCTCACGACCTGGCAAGAGGCGGCCAAAACTTAGTGCTGACGGACGAGGACAAAACCCTATCTTACGATGACGACGAAACCCTCCGATTTTTGCTTATTTCTAGGGTTTTCGAAGGCGACAAAAATGCCGGTATACTGGTAAAGTATAAATTTAAACATGACTTATTTTGGGAGTGTGTGTGTGTGTGTGTGTGTGAGAGAGAGAGAGAGAGAGAGAGAGAGAGAGAGAGAGAGAGAGAGAGAGAGAGATGATTGTTTGCTTGAATATAGTGGTAGCGGTGATCAATGAGGAAACAAGAGAAGGGAGAGGGTGGCGAAAGAGTTGGTGAGGAGGAAGGCGATGTTGAGATGTGAAGAAGAATTCATTCTCGCGCCAAAATTTTCAGCTTCGTGCTGATATGATTCTTGTAATATGGAGTTGTGATAAGATTGCAGTAACAAGAGACATTAAAGAAGTACAACAAACTGCAGGAGGTTCATTCAATACATCATACTAAACATTAGGATTTGAACAATTACAGTAATAACATCTACTAACTGCCATAATTACTCCCTTCCAAACATCCCCTTAGTAGAGTGGAATCGGATAATAAGGTGGAGGAGAATTTCACAATTTGTTTGGATGTTCAAATTATAAGATGCTGAAAAATATAATATTTATATATTAATATATTAATATATTATAACATTATAATATTATTATCAATATATTAACAATAATAATACTAAAATAATAATATTAATATTAATATATTATTATTATATCATTATAATATTATTGAATAATGTTAGTTGAGGGAGGCTAACCTACTTAATTAAGTACCAAAGATTTGGTACTTAATATTTTTTAACCATTGGAATTGCATTGAGATTTGTGCATTTAATAATGTGCACAAAATTTTATGATCAGCATGAAAAAACACAAATCTCAATGCAAATTCAATGATTAAAAAAAACATTAAGTACCAAATCATTGGTACTTAATTAAGTAAGTTAGTCTCGCTCATGTTAGTTATAATATTATTGTAATATTAATTATAATGTTATTATAATATTAATTATGAATATATTAATTTAATAATTATTTGAATATGCTCTACTTTGACACTCCAATTTTTATTGGAGTTAAAATTTGCTACAAAAATGGAATAATGAAATGCTCCACCAGCGATGGAATGAGGCTATGGAGCTTCCCGTCCCCGCTAGTGATCCGTACGACCCCGCAGAGCATCGAGATTACATACTTTGGTTAGAGATTAACGACCGTCCACGAGTACGGTCTTCAGTTCAGCACGACGTGCCTACGTCTCTACGTTACAGACCCAGGGAGCCTACTATAGTCATTGCGGCACATTGATGTTTTTATTGTAAATTGTTATGTTTCAACATAACCTACAGTAAATTTGCAGAAACATCATTTTAACAAGACTATGGATAAGGATCATCAGATCATGGACATGCTACGCCAGGCGGGAACACCGATCGCTCCCGCCTTGAAAAGAGGCTTGAAGAGGACTTGCAAGAGTTTGATCTTGTCTTGCATCCAGGGCACGAAGTTACCGAGACCTACCACACGCCGATGACCACATCGACACTTCGTATGACTCCGTTTGACTCGGGTCGTGGACGTGCACGTGTTGCCGTTCCTCGACGTGGTGCAAGTGGTTGTGGTCGTGATCGTGGACGTGCTTGATGTTTCCATATTTATGTGTGGTTTTATCATTTTATGTATTTTGTATGTTATGTTTTCAAGTACTTCGGATATTTCGATGTGTGTTTTGATGTATTGTGGATATTATGTTTTGATGTAGTTTGGATATTTCGATGTTGGTGTTTTGATACACTTTCGATTATTTTGTCATATTTGGTTTCTTGTTTTTTGTATTTACTTTAACAAATTTTCAAATAAACTATCCATATTGTGGACGATTTTGAGTGAGCGAATGATCTTTGTAGATCCCTAAAAATTAAAAGAAATCATTTGAATTATGGTTCTTAAAAAGATCTAAAACATTCGTGTTCTAATTATTTTCCAATTCTAACTCTAAATTAAAAAAATGGTTAAAATTGTAAAAAAATAAATAAAAAAAATGAAAAATGAAAACATCTTTTTCGTCAAAAGGTCTGACGAAAGATCACAAATCAAAATTTCCGCCCATTCCAACATACTGAGATTGGGGCCATCAAATCCTTGCACTTTCGTCAGAAAGTCTGAAGAAAAAAATTGACAATATTTAACCCTGTAATTAAGATTCAAATTAATGTCTTGAGTTTTTTCGTCAGACATCACGACGAAAGTACAATTTTTTTTAGCCAAATCCTCTCGCGGAATAACTAGATTTGCAATTGGACCAATTGCGTAGCTATTCTTACGAATTGAGCATTTGATAATTTGGTAAGGCTACATGCCCATAATATTTCTAGCTATTCTTACGAACTGAACAGTTAGAAAATTAGACATTATCATATTGGGTTGGCTTTTGTTTGGGCCTGTGTTTGTAATCTTTTCTTACAAAAAAAAAAAAAAAACTAACAAACGTCTTCATGATGATTAATGATTACAGGAACCCTCAAATTCAATCTCTACTCCCAATTTTCTCGTCTTCCCTACCTTTTCTTCAATTTTTGCTTCATCTCCGCTAACAACCAATTTCAGTATGCTGTGCACACTCCCCGGTTCAAAATCGAGCTCCACATGGCTGGATCGTCTTCACACTCTCAAGGGCTTCAACAACCCAAATCCCTCAAATCCCAACGTTAATCACTCAAGCACTAACCCTAGTTCTTCAAATCATACCCCTGAACCTAAATCCTTGCCTCCAATCGAGCAAATGCGACCTTTCAATCTTGTAAGTAACGTATTATCTGACCTATTTGTCATGGATCCGCCCAATTCGACACAATTACAAGCCCTAACTTTAAAAATTGAGCCAAAAAAGGGATCACGCAAGCAACCAAACCCTAGAATCTGTGTTTCAGTTAATAGAATCAGAACTCGACATTATTCTCTGCCAACTGGCGATGATACTGTTTCAGAGACCAAGAATAAGAAATTGAAGAACAGTAGCAAAGTGAATGCGAATAAAAAGATTAAGAAGGATATGAAAAACCAAAAGGAGAAGAAGAGGAAGAAAAGGAGGGTCGAAACGGGTTTGAATTTGAAAACCGATTCGTTTTCGCGAACTGAAGCTACTGTGATCGATACAAGTACGCCGGGATGGAAATCAGCCAAGATTTTAATTCATAAAGGGTCTATTTGGAAGGTGAGATAAAATGTTGGATTGATTTGAAAATATGGTGATAATATTTTGAACTGAAATTTCAAAAATGACAATTAAAATAGGTGAGAGATAAGAAGCAATTTAATGGCGCGAAGAAGAAGAAAAAGGGTTTTGGTTTAATTGCTCAAAAACCAAATGAAGAGCCTTCTACTTCCCTTCGAAAGGTACCATTCTTTATATTTGTTCATCGCCAAGTTTTAACTTTATTTGAAACATGTTTTATTGATTTTTTTCAGAATGATACACCTGTGATTAGTGAAGATATTTCTGGAGAGCCAATTGAGCCCTTTCAAATACCAATAATAAGGTAAAATATTTATGAACTCAAATGAAATCGTTTTTGTATATTTTTAATTCTGAATTTGTAATATTTATTAGGCCAAAATACTCTAAACCGTCCGTTCCAGATGCCGCGAAATCTATTGCTCTCCATTTGAAAGTTCGGACTAAAGGCAAGAAGAAAAGTTTCACCCCTCCCTAAACCTCGTCTCAAAGGAAAAATCTAGCATTGAATTGGTTCACTCCGATTTAATTAGTAAGTACCGAATTAACGAATTTGGCGTATATTTCAAAGGTTGTTCTATGTAAATAAATGAACATTAGCATTTTGCGCATGATTGGTTTCTCTTATTTGGACCTCTTTTCATTCCATTCTCGGAGTTGTAATTTTGTTGATGCATGGAAAAGTTTATCAAACGACCACAACTTTTTTTAATTCAAATCATCTATATTTTGGGTTTGCTCTGATTGAGGGAAAACAAGTTTGAATTCTACATAAGATAGTCTAAATAAACATAAACATATTAAAGTCTAAATAAAACATAACATACCGAAGTGCAAATAAACGTCTAAAATAACGACATAAACATATTTCAAAATAAACTAAATCATAAACGATATTTTAGAATTTAAAGTTCAAATAAAAATAAATTCAATTAAATGACATGGTACAAAATTGAAGGCATGTAATAAGTATTTAAGCAAAATTATTTTGCTAATTAATCGTAATATAAACTATTAGTTACTGATAACATGATAACTATGTGTCTTTATGGTACTAAATCCATGTTTTTTTTTATCTAATATAGAATTGTATATTTTGTGTAAATTTTTTTAAACCTTGTAAAATTCTCGGAGACATTTAACACGGGAAAATTGCTATGGCACCAAATCCGCAACTATGTGTGGTTATGGTATTCAATTTAAATTATGCGGGATACTTTCACAAATTCAGGTTTTGTAATCTTTGTCATCATTCTTGTGATTCCCATTCATGTTTTATAATGGTTATTGAAAATTTTAAATTTGAACATTGTATTTTCAGACAAAAGTTTTAAATTCATCTTCCAAATTAGTTAAATGAAATAAAAGTTCACCGCCCCGTTATGAATGTAATTAGTTTATGTAATTCACTCGTATAATCAAATCAAAATTCCTTGTTTTTAATTGATTTAATCAATATTTCACTTGGTCTTAGCCTGAAGGATTTACTACATGACTTTTTGTAAGATTTACTGCATGATCTCCTTGTCTTAACCGCACGATGTATTGCGATTATTTCAATATTGAACTTGGTTTCATTACGAAGTTATTAATTGGGTGCCTTATGTGACAGAAATTTACTGTTTTATCGTATTAAATTGTACAAGTATCTATGTAAAAAAATATTCGTAATAACAATTTGCAAATTAAATATACAAATAAATAAATTAGTTAATATGTATCTGTGTTGGTAATATCAGTCATCTCCCATAAATATTGTTTAAAAAAAATGTAAGAACATTTCGAGATAGTCTGTATGGGGTTTTTAATGATATTACAAGTTTGTTCATTAGAGATCCAGTTATAATTTCATTATAAACTATTTCTCAGTTTGTATGGGGTATCGCTGATGATATTACGAATGATTTTTAGCGAAATTATCCTTTTATTTATGTTTTCGACGTCGTCAAAATTCTTCTACTATTTGGTTTGCTTACTATATTGAATGCATTTTAAGATATACAGTCCCCAATAAGCAGAGAATATCAAATACATTGTACAATACTTGCACTTACAATTAAGGATATTTTATTAAAGGGAGAATTT
This sequence comes from Luzula sylvatica, assembly GCA_946800325.1. Taxonomy (NCBI): domain Eukaryota; kingdom Viridiplantae; phylum Streptophyta; class Magnoliopsida; order Poales; family Juncaceae; genus Luzula; species Luzula sylvatica. The sequence goes on from OX326959.1 coordinate 42,705,136, forward strand.
CATGTGTATCCCTACCTAACACTTAAATAACAAATTTGTCCCTCATAAATTACTAATATCATATTTATCCCTACTAAATATAATTTGTTTCAAATTTATCCAATTAAAACCTACTAATATCAAATATATCCAAACTGTTAAACTATTGTCAAAAAATTTTAAAATATGATCAAATCAACATATATATAAATTTAAATGACCAAATTACCCTCCTAATTATTTGTCAATTGACTCCTTTGTATTAACATTCTTTGTCGCTCAAAAGCACCCAAACGCCTCTTAGCCCCCAACCCCAGTACGAACGAGGAGAAATGACCCTGACTAGTCGTCAATCTTTAAAGAGAAAGAGAACGCTCGCTTCTCTCCACCCCCACGCCTCTATATCTCCCAGTTGTCTCCCTATTTCTCTTTGAATATAACTCGGCTTAATTCCTGTTTAATTCAAATGATTCTTTTATATGGAGGATTTACTTTGTGTTAAATAATTTTATGTTGGATTTTCGGGCCTAATTGGATCGACTGGAAGCCAATCAAGGTAATCTGAGACTATTTATGTTAATTTGAGGTTAATTCTAGCTAATTGAGTTAAATTGATGTTGATTTCAATTTATCTTAAATTGCTTGTGCATAAAACGATATATCAGCCTGAGGAAGTATTGAAATTGATTAGAGCCAGTAGTAATTGTTAATTTTTAATAGTGTTAGTACAATTTTCCAAGTGTCGTAAATCTTTTTGGGTATAAAATCATGTTTAAATTTCTTGTTTGTTTAACCTTCAATTTCATGATTTGTGTAGATATAGAGCAAATATTATTGATAGCTTAGCACTGGTGGTTACTCCTAGCTGAATTTGTGAAATTTTAAGAAACCACACAAAATTCGAATTGCTCCCGAACCCCTCAAGCATAACTCGTAGTATGTTTCTTCCCAATTTCATCCAAATTGCAATCGATCTTCTTTTTCTTTCTTCCTGTACAGATTTAGGGTTTCAGTAAAAAATTTTATAGTTGGTTCATTTTTTCTGTTCAATCGAAAAGTTTGAGATACTTCGGAAAAGATGGTCACAATTGGAGACAGAAAACAGATGGCAAGTTTTGAATAATTCATACTGTAATTTTCTCATTTTTTTCAGAGATTTCATGCATATCGTCCTCCCACAAAGTTAAGGTACTCATCATTAATTTCAATTTCCATCCAAATTTTAATTAATCACATTAATTTGAAATTTCATGTTTTCAGAGAAGAAAATCGAGCCTCCACATAATAAGAGAAGTGGAACCACCAAAATATCATCATCACATGCATAGTTTAATACAATGTTGTGGAGTCGTACAATATTCGTGTTGAAATTATTGTTGTATTGAATTGATATTTAAATTTGATTGTATTTGAAGTGTAGTATGAGTATGATTTTTTAATGAAATTGTATATGATAAATATAGATGTTATGGTTCACTTGTGAATCTCATTCTTTAATTCTCCGATTATTGTGTAGCATTTTTCATATAAGTGATAAAGGCCCCAATACTAATAAAAATCAATCAATCTTTATCACTTTATTTTAGTACCAAGAAATATCAAAGTTGAAATTATTTATGAACTTTATTTTAGTACCAAGAAATATCAAAGTTGAAATTATTTATGAACTTTATTTTAGTACCAAGAAATATCAAAGTTGAAATTATTTATGAACTTTATTTTAGTACAATTAGTATATATTTATCGAACTACCTTTACATCTCGAACATTCCTACAAATATCTAGAAATAAATTTGACTTAGATTGAGATAGCGAGGCAGAGCCCGCGGCTGCAGTTCATACACTCATTTTTTCTGTTTTAGCTAACTATAACTATATCTCACTCATCGCATATCTAGGTGATGATTGGGTATTATACACCCCTCAGTTCTTTGATTTTGTCCTCGCATTCCTTCGCGGCAGTTTTTAAGTTTTCATCCAATTAGTATATTGCATTTGCATCCATGATGAAATTTGTTGTTTCTGATGTTACTTTGTGTGCGATATTCTCGTTTCTGATCTTATTCATCTTTTCAATCTCTGCAGTACTAAGATCGTTTACTTCATCAGTGACAATAATTTTGTTTTGATTAAAGATAGTTTTATACTATGCCGAGACATTCAGAATATCGTTTGTGGCATAACATCAATTTGTAGTACTAACCTCGGCACTAGGGAATATTTCATTCAGGGTGAACTTGTCGATGAGGTTATTTTTCTCGACACAAGTTCTCTCTCCTCGGTACACTTGGACAAGCACGCTAGATTGGTTGTCTACCCTGAGGGTAGAGACTTAAGACCCGCAATGTCGCTAGCATCCTTTCTAGAAATAGAGGTTATATAGAAATGGAGAAATAGGGTATTGGGGGAGAGGGGCGGACCGGAGAAAATGTGTACTGGAGAAGAGAAATGAGTGGTCAAAAAAGATGTGCGTAGATTTGTTTTGGTTTAGGATAGAGGTTGGCTTAGGAAGATGGAGGTGGGCGTGGAGAGATGGAGGTTGGAGCAGAGATGGAGGAGTCGTAAAGAGATTAATGGAGGTGAGAGTTTAGGAAGGAGATGGATACGATTTGTTAAGGGAGGGGTATAATTGTCAAATCACATCTTTTCTGTCAAATTTAACAGAAAAAGTTAGCTGTGGATAAATTTGATATAAAATGAGTTTAGTAAGGACAATTATGTTATTAGTAATTTTAGAGGGATAAATTTGTTATTTACATATTAAGTAAGGATATACATGTAATTCTCCCTTTATTAAAAAGATTGATTATATGCCTCTACTTTGCAGATTTATACTCAAAACAAATGGATAAATGGATAACAGTAAGAAGTATGTTATCTAGGGCTGTTAACTATAACTCAAATCATGTTCGAGTTCGGTTCGAAAATTTATCGAACATGTACGGTGCGTTATCAGTTTCAAACATTTTTTTAGTATTCGAGTTCGTTTTGTTAAGATTTCAAACAGTTCGGTTTGATATATGTTCGTAATCTTATAAAATTTAATCTACTAGGAAAATAACCCGCGCTTCGCTGCGGGGTTTCTGATATATTGATCAAAACAGTTTTAACCGGACAAAAATAAATAAAAAAATGTTATCATGTTATCATGTTAAACATGATAAGATTTTATATTTTTGTTTATCTAAACAACCATACATTATATGCATTTATATTAATTAGATATTTTAAATTAATTAAAAAGAATATAACTAAACATACAAAAAAAAATACAAATTCATTAATAAATTATAATTAAACATACCCAATACAAATTCATTAATAAACATACCTGATATTTATATCTTCCACAAGCACCTTAATTTTGAAAAAAATCGGACTATTTCCATGGTAGAAAAAAAATATAAATATGTAATGATATTAAAATCTTATAATTTTTTTCTAAAAACCTGACAAATGACAACGAATTGTTCGTCAAGAGATTGAGGCATTGAACATAAGTGCTTATGTAATAACTTAACGGGCGCATCATATTCATAATCCTTCCCGTACTGAAACAAAACAAGAAAACATAAAAATCGATAAACCCTGAACCCTAAAAAAGTTACAAAGAAAAAATGGAGAAGATAAGGTACTGAAGCCGCGGCGATAAACGAAACCAGCGAGAAGATAATAAGAAGGCGATTTTCCTTTAATATGAGCCGCAATTAACCTCTTATGATTAGCAAATTTTTCATTAAATTCATGATTTTTTGAATTTTTTAAACCCTAACAAACATCTTTCTTATGTGTACTTTTGCGATACTAAGTAACTAAATCATATTCTCTGTCCATGTCTAAACGACACTACAAATAAAAAAGAAATAAAGTATGTCAGCATTTACTCTTTAGGGTTTAATGGATTAGGGTTTTACCGGTGCCATCGTTAGCGATATTGACGCCATCAAAGATGAGAATAATATCAGAGGATTCGGGCAAGGTGGATATCCACTTTCATTCCAATTGCTTTTCTCTAATATGGACTGAGGATTCTCCATTTTTGTCATTTCACTCCCAATAATGAAAACCCTGATAATATAAAGTATAAACACAAAAATAACATACAAAGTAAAATTAATATTTACCTGGTAATGAACCGAATGCGGCGAAATTGCTTCCCAGAATTCATCATCACTTACTGCCAGCTATGCTACGAGAAAAAGAATGGTTGTGATTTGGATTTGGTTGTTGCCTATGCCGCATTCAGCGCCAATGGCTAAGACAGGAGCGAGGTAAAATCAAAGTAGAAAGAACAAAATTCAAGTAAATCAGTCATTAACACTCTCCCAACAGCATCGGAAAGAAAAAACTGAAAAATAGAAAAGAAGAAAATCAGGAAATACCTGTTTCGGCGCATGATTTATCAACAGTACCGGGATGGCCTACTCCTCCAGTGCCAGTCGCCTCTTCCTTCTCCTCGGCAGGCCCGGACTTGGGCTTTGGCAGACTTGGCCCAAGTCACAGGCCACCCATTTCTACGGGCCACCATTTTTTCAATACTTACATATTACATATATGATCCATTAAACCGACGAATTAAACGGGGCGACGAGATCCATTAGGGATAGCTTACGACGACGTAGCTGCTAATCGACCCTCGACAGAGAGAGGAGGTACCGTCGTACTGAGAGCAGCGGAGACAAGACGCGACGGGAGATGGATGGCGATTGGCGATGGAAGTCACTTCGCCGACGGGAGTCAGAGAGACGTTGGGCTTGCTTGGATCCTCTCGTCTTCACTTCAATTTCGACTGCTCAACAGCCTCATCTTCGACTTCCACTTCAATTGCGATTGGCGATTGCGACTGGCTTTCGAAATTGGGGGCAATTTTGCTGTTGGTTTTGCCGACTGACTTCCACTTCAATTGCGAGAGACGGGAATCATAGGCGTTGGTTTTGCTGAATTTGGAGGCAATTTTGCTATTGGCTTTCGAAATTGCGATTGGCTTTCGAAATTGAAGATCTGGATTGTATCATACATTGAAGCTTCGAAAATGGAGGTAACAGATTTTGGCTTCGAATTTTGCTAAAAATGAATTAATTAGTACAGATTTTGTTCTTTGCTGAATTGAGTCGGAGCAAGAGTAAATTGATTAATTATGACCTATTTTTAGAATCCAATTATAACTTGTATTGATCGAATTTTCTGCAGCATTGAGTCTCGAATTCCATCGTTCTTTGCTGAATTTGGGGGCAATTTGGACTTCAATTGCGACAGATAATTGTGATTTTTTCTTTCGAAATTGGGGGCAATTGACTTCACTTCGAAATTGACTTCAAACTGGGGGTAATTTTGCTCAATCTTTATTAATTCTCAGCAGGTGCGAATTTGGCGTTTATTAATTATGTGATAACACCTTAAATCTTCTGTGCGAATTTGGGGGTAATTTTGGCATTTATTATTCTCGAATTTTGCTGGGGAGAATTCTTCACTGGTACGTAATTTACTGGTATTTTCGCTGGATTTTTTCGCTGGATTTGAAAGTCAATAAAACTAGGTTTTTTTCGCTGGATTTTTGGTTAATTATTCTTTGATTATTGTAGGTATAATCATGAGAAATAAAAGGATTTTTTTGTCGGCAAATGAAAAAAGAAAAAATAAGGAAAGACGCGAATCTTTTATTCAATCTCAAAGAGGTGCCATGGATAGGTTTATTACGACTAACGCATCTACGGAGAACGCGAATTTGGTTAACGAGGAAAACGCGAATTTGGAAAACGAAGAGGAAAATGCGAATTTGGTTAATGAAGAGGAAAACGCGAATTTGGTCAATGAAGAGGGAAACGCGAATTTGGAAAACGAAGAGGAAAACGCGAATTTGGTCAGTGAAGAGGGAAATAACTGAAATAATTATTTGGTCAGTGAAAATGGAAATTTGATTAATGTTGATGATCCAGTTAATTGGGGGAATGTTAACCAACAATTTCGAGAGTTATTAGTAAAAAGAGGTCCAATTAAAAGAGATCAAAATTGTGTTAATTTTTCTAAAGACGGTAATGGTAGGCATTTTTCTCCTATTTATTATGTTCGGCATTTAGCAAATGGAGAAACAATGGATAGAAAATGTGACTCAATTGGCTACCAACGGATATTGTGATTGGAAAAATATTGGAAAACGGCTTAAAATGCATGAAAGTTGTAGCGAACATATTTCTTGCATGAATAAATGGATTGAGCTTGAGAATAGATTGGGAAATAATCAAACAATAGATAAACATGTTCAAGGATTAATTAACAAGGATAAAGAACATTGGAGAAGAGTGTTATTTATGATAATTGCTATTGTAAAATTTCTTGCTAAAAATAATTTACCTTTTCGTGGGAGTCATGAGAAGTTGTACGAAACGAGTAATATTGAAATGATTGCGGAATTTGATCCCACAATGCAAGAACATGTGAGACGAGCAAAAAATGAGAAGTTGTACAATTATTTGGGTCCCAAAATTCAAAATGAGTTAACAGAAATGTTGGCCGGTGAAGTGAAACGTGCAATTTTATCAACAATCCATGAAGCGAAATATTTTTCGGTAATTCTTGATTGTACTCCCGATACTAGTCATCAAGAACAAATGTCCCTTGTTTTGCGATGTGTGGATATCTCAACAAGTACAATTATGGTGAAAGAGTATTTTTTTGAATTTTTAATTGTGAATGATACATCGGGAGAGGGACTTTTTGAAGAGCTAAAAAAGGTGTTGCTCCGACTATATTGATAATTTGAGGGGGCAAGGGTACGATAATGGTTCTAATATGAAAGGAAAAAATAAAGGCGTTCAAACTCGAGTGCTAGAAGTGAATCCTAGGGCATTATACACCCCTTGCGGTTGCCATAATCTCAATCTTGTGCTTTCGGATATGGCAAATTCTTGTGCGAAAGCGATAACTTTTTTTGGCGTGGTTCAACGGATTTATGTTTTATTTGCATCTTCCGTCCAACGATGGGCTATTTTGAAAGATAACGTGGAAGGTTTCACGGTTAAACAATTATCACAAACGCGTTGGGAAAGCCGCATTAAAAGTGTTAAGCCGTTACGTTTTCATGCTTCACAAATAAGAGATGCTTTAGTTGTATCAGCAAATAATACCACGGAACCGATGGCGAAAAGTGAAGCCGAATCGTTAGTAAAACACGAGCTTGAGAATTTTGAGTTTTTGTTGTGTGTCGTTATTTGGTATAATATGTTGTTTCATGTCAACTCCGTGAGTAAACTTCTTCAAAGTGACGACATGGATATAGAAGTTGCGGTGGATCAACTAGAAAGGCTTGTTATTTTTTTTGAGAAATATCGAGAAAATGGTTTTAAAGAAGCAATGGTTGAAGTTATAGAGTTAGCAAACGAAATGGGAATTGATGCTAAATTTGTTGAAAAACGTCCTCGCAATAGAAAGAGGCAATTTGATGAGGTTGTTAGTGAAGAAATAACCCGATCGGCCGAAGAATCATTTAGGATTGATTATTTTTTGAAGATTGTTGATGTGGCTCTTTCTTCTCTTCGAAATAGGTTCGAACAATTTAAAATTTATAAGAATATTTTTTGTTTTCTATTTAAATTGAAGGATTTTCCCGACCAATCCTTGGGAAAATGTTGTGAGAATCTCGAAAATTTTCTCAGTCATGAAGGGAAATCGGATATTGATGGAAATGATTTATATATGGAGTTAAAAATTTTGAAGAATGGATTGCCAAGTGAAGTAACAAAACCAATTGAAATAATTAATTATTTGGAAATAATGAAACTTTGTTATCCAAATTCGTGGATTGCGTATCGAATACTTTTGACCATTCCGGTCACGGTTGCATCGGGTGAAAGAAGTTTTTCGAAGTTGAAATTAATAAAAAATTATCTTCGATCAACCATGTCACAAGAAAGATTAAATGGATTGGCAATATTATCAATTGAAAATGATTTCGCGCAAAAATTAGATTATGCAAATTTAATTGATGTATTTGCCTCAAAAAATGCGAGAAGAGCGGTATTTAAATGAATATGCTAGTTATGTGTTTTGTAATATTTTGAACTTACTTTATTAATACTTATTTCGTTTTGCATTAAAAAAAAATTGTGTGATATAATTTCGTAATTTTAGATTACCATAATATCATGTCACAGGCCTCTCAATACTCAGGACCGGCCCTGCTCCTCGGTACCAGTCGTTGCCAAAAGAAGCAGGTGCAGGTATGTTTTTTCGTTAAATTTCTGAATTAGATGGAGAAAAATAATCAATTTAGGAGAAAAAGAATCAATTAAGCCTGTTTTGAAAAAGAATCAATTTACATCTAAATTTCTTAAGAAGAGAAGAACAAACATGTTTTCAAAACGGTTCGTAAATGCAGTTCGATCTGACGAGAGCTACAAAATCGTGCACCTCGTGTCTTAGTCTCTTTCTCCCGTGTGAGCTGGTGTGGTGTCTTCCTCGCTCTCCTGTGTGATCCGGTGTGGGTGTCTCTCTCGAGCTAACACCATGGATGACTCTCTCTGCTCGATCTCCAACCTGGTTGGTTCTCTCTTTCTCTGCTCGATCTCCAAAAGACATGATTTGCACATGTCGCATGGTTCTTCATTCTGAGGAAGTATGGTTCTTTTTTTGCTTTTTTGACCAAGTTTGTTTCTCTTTTTGTTTTTTTGACTAAGTTGCTATTTTCTTTACATGAATTGAATGGTAAAAATTAAAAAGTACATCAAATCCATTGATAATAAAAGAGCTATATGGTTCTTTTTTGCTTTTTTGACTAAGTTTGTTTCTCTTTTTGCTTTTTTGACTAAGTTGCTATTTTCTTTACATGAATTGAATGGTAAAAATTAAAAAGTAGATCAAATCCATTCATAATAAAAGAGGTACGTGGCCTCGCTAATCGTGCACGTACTTTTCTGTTATAAGGACTGTTCGTCCTTATCTACAAGCACTATTGCGACGGGCCGTCGCTAATCCTGCACGTACTTTTCTATTACAAGGACTGCACATCCCTATTTACACCGTCCCTACAAGCTCTACTGCGACGGTCCGTCGCTAATCCTGCACGTACTTTTCTGTTACAAGGGCTGCCCGTCCCTAAATGCAACCGTCCCTAAAAGCCTTATAAGGGACTGCCCGTCCCTAAACACAACCGTCCCTAAAAGCCTTAGGGACTGCCCGTCCCTAAAAGCACTCTTGGGATTGCCCGTCCCTAAACCTGCAACCGTCCTTTATTCTGCATATGGCAGTGTACTGTTGACCAAAACCCATTTAGGGACGGCCTGACACAAATATTACCGACCCAAAAGCCATTTAGGGTCGGAAGCTTCAGGGACGGTACAACAAGGACGGCTAACCGACCCCAAATTTGTTAGGGACGATTTTGGGGTTTTTTAGGGACTGTTAAAACCGACCCAAATTAAATGTTATGTTGTAGTGCTCTTGAATGCACTTATATTGTCTATTTAATAGGAGAGGTAAATTTCACTTATGTTGCATTCATAAAAAAAATCGAATTAAAACCCTAATAAAATAGAATTTAACCTATTTCACTTATGTTTCATTCATAAAAAATATCAAATTAAAACCTTAAAAAATAGAATTTACCTATTTCACTTATGTTTCATTCATAAAAAATATCAAATTAAAATCTTAAAATATCCAAAAAACATAAACTAAAATTCTAACTATTTAACATCAAAAAAAAAATAACATTCACAATCTAAAAAATATAAATCTAATCAAACGGAAGTAAATCCTTAAAACAATAATTTCAAGGAATTATAGAAGATACATGTAAGGAATTTAACATATTTTAACATTTTTATGTGAAGCACACAAACAGTAGGTTAAATGCGAGAGATATTTGACACTTCGTCTAAATTTGCACATATAGTTTATTTGAAATATTGAAAACATGAGCACTTAATTTCTAGACATTTCGTTTGTGTTCTATTTATTAGAAAGAAAATGTCATTTGTATTTCGTGGACTACAGTAATGTTACATTATTATTTTAGTTGTGTGTTCACCAATAATCTCATAGCCTAATTAACTGCTCGACACGAAATATCAAAGATGAAGGCTTCAATCTTGATTAGTATCACAAATAAAATATGAAACCAAAAACTTCGTAACTTCAAAACTTTCATGTTATTTCTTTCAAGATAATAAATATTACAAATAACAAATATTAAAGATAATAAATATGAAAGATATGGATTTCCCAAACACAAATAACTTCACAACTTATCATTTATTCAATAATAAACATGAAACGTACAAAATTACCTAACACAAATCAGTTCTTAAACTTTAAAAACGCATTAACAATATTATTTTTATTTTAAATATGTAAGTTTAAAAATATCATATAATATTAAATAATTTCTAACTACATTAACATTGTTTAGTTAATTATTTTATTAGTTTTTAATTATTATATTTTAACGTTGCGGACCTTTCCTACAAGATAATTTTGTTAACAAATCTAAATATAATGTACAAATTAATTTTGTATGAAATATTTTTTGTTACTACTATATAACAATTAACGCGCAAAGCCTGCATACATGTTGTAGGATTCGCTGCTTCTAGATTTATAATTGCTTGAACAATTGTGAATAATAATGATATATATTGGTGTCATGTTTTTTAAAGTTTATTATATCTCAAATATAATTATATTTTGGTATTAATTTATGTATTAATCATGAAATTTATAGATAATCATACTTAAATGAGTTATAAATTATATTGATCTCAATATATTGTGATATAATTTTATTTTGAAATGATATTTTTTATCATCGTAAATGGTAGATTCGTATTCAAATTAAAAATATAATTATCATGATCTCGGCGTATGGCGTATTATGCCGGTCAGAACAAATTCTGAACCCTAAATTCAGTAAAAGAATTGAACAAATATACCGGACAGAAAGAGAGAGAGAGACTAGAGAGAGACAGAGAAGCGAAGAGTGTGTTTTGAATAACCAAATTATTACAACCTAAACCTCTTCATAAACCTCTTCAAGAACATATATAAACACTTAGGACCTAAACCTCTTCATATGGATACTCTTTTGCTCTCTAATGGCCAACATAAACATAGTTCTCTTCCCTTTCATGGCCCAAGGCCACATGATCCCATTCCTCGAACTAGCCAAACTACTGGAACAACACAGAACTTCACCAATTCACTCATCCTCTGAAATATCCATAACTTTCTTAAGCACTCCACTCAACATTCAAAACCTCAAATACCTTCTCCCCCCCTCTTCCAAAATCCTTCTCCAAGCCCTACCTTTCTCCCCGTCCAATTACAACCTTCCACCCGGTACAGAAAATACCCAAACCTGTCACTCTCCTGTAGAACTTCTTAACCTAAATCTCGCTTCGAGATCCCTTCGTTCCGAGTTTGAGAATTTCATAATACGACATTACTTATCCAATCCTCAGGTAAAACTATGTGTAATAGCAGATGTTTTTCTTTCTTGGACCATACCGATTTGCAAGAAATATTCCGTTTCACATGTACCGTTTACCACTTGTGGAGCCTTCGGTACCGGCGCTTATATGTCCATGTGTCTTCATCTTCCTCATAGGAAAACGGAAGAGGAATATTTTAGAGTTCCCGGTTTTCCCGACTCGTTTAAGCTTCATCGAACTGAAATCTCCCGTTTTACAGCAAGTACAGACGGAACTGATGAATGGTATAAGTTCATGTTTGAAGAAATAAAATGTTGCATACGATCAACTCATATGATTTGCAACACTGTTGAGGGACTCGAACCTCTCGGTCTTCAGGTAATAATTGTAGATCACTCTAGCTTTAATAATGTTATTATATATCACATGTTCAGATTATATTATATATCACATGTTCAGAGTAAAATTTCAAAACTTTGGATATTCGAATTTCTAATGAATTAAAATATTATCGAATTTTGGAATGTAACAGGCATTACAGTCGGTCAGTGGTGTCGGTACAGTATATACGGTTGGGAGCAAAGATATAGTGAACCGAGGAGCTGTAAGAAAATATGGAATTGAGCGTAATGAGTGCATTCAATGGCTCGATCGACACAGAAATAATTCAGTCCTTTATATCTCTTTTGGGTCTCAAAACTCGATAGGGGTTTCGCACATGCTTTCACTTGCAGAGGGATTGGAATCCTCTCGAGTCCCTTTTATATGGGTCATAAGACCTCCATTAGGTATTATGCAAAACAAGATTTGTAGTCTTTTAGGCACCGATAATTATCTATATATTATTCAAATTTTATTAATTATTGTGTAAGGTACCAAACATGGGAGAGAGAACGACGAAGATGATCATGACATTGCACAAATGCAAAAATGGTTGCCAAGCGGGTATATCGAAAGAATGACTCGTACAAACCAAGGACTCTTAGTTTGGAAATGGGCACCTCAATTGGAGATACTTACACACAGAGCTACTGGTGCATTTCTTAGCCATTGTGGATGGAATTCTACACTAGAGAGCCTGAGTTGTGGAGTGCCACTTGTCGCATGGCCATTGGCTGCTGAGCAATTTTACAATGTGAAGATGTTGGAGGACCAATTGAGGGTTTCTGTGGTGTTGAACAGAGGGACAGAGAGCGAGTTAGAGAGAGAAAAGGTTGAGATAGTGGTGAAGGAAGTGATGACGAGACAGAGAGGGATGGAGATGAGAGAAAATGCTAATGTTTGTAAGGAGACTATAAGAAATGCCATGAAAGAGAAAGATGATGGTGGACATAAAGGCTCTTCACTCCGTTCACTCGATGAACTCCTTGGATTTTTCATCAATGGTTAATATGTTTTTGAAAGACTCTTCACTCAGATAAAACCCGTTACCAAAACACGTCGTTTTGTCGAGGGTGGTTAAGAGAAGGAAGATGGTGTTTAATGTGTCAGCACCAAAAATATCTTTCGGTAACAGGATTTAAATTTGACATTTGCAATATTTGGGGTATGTTATATGTTTTTGTAAATATTTTGTATATTTTTTTTATTTTAATGAAAATATTGGGAGTAGGACGAGTGAGCCTACTCCAATTAATAAAATAAAAATAAAAATAGAAAAAACCATTTTTCTGAAATTATTTATAATACTGAATTAAGTAGTTTCTCTTGCATAAAAATATTAGATAATTGAAGTTTGGATATGGTTTATACTGATATTATGCTAAAAGTGAAGTCTCGCGCCGCCTACCGATCAGCAGCTAATTAAATTGCAGAATGAGCCAGGGGATCTCACCAACAATATCACAGTAATTCTTGAAGAAAAATTTAGTTTCTGCATCGACGATCGGTAAGATTTTTCTAGCCATTTTTCTTTATTTGTTTGAATATATTGATCTTACCTTTTCTCAAAAATAAATATTATCTATATGATCTTACTTTGAAGCTTGAACTTTTTTTTTTTTTTTTTTTTTGGTTTTAGGGAGAAAGATTGGAACGAGACATTTTTTCTTTATACATTATGCCAAGAAATTTTATGTCGAAGCTCATTTCATGACATATTTTATTATTATGTTTGGTTGGTACGTTTATTTATTTCATGATGATATGTTTTAAAAATGTAAATTTAATTTTTTTTTTATGAAAGATTTGACTTTTAATAACAAAAAATATATATATATATTTTTTGTTTTCGAAAAAAAAAAAATCACAAATCAAACAGCGCCTCCTATTAGTTACCACCAATTTCTGTCTCCGTCTTCTCTCTCCCACGTATTCCTTCGTTCTTTGCTTCTTCTTCGTTCACAAATCACAACTAATCCAATCCAATATGCTATGCTCACTGCCCAGTTCAAAATCGAGCTTTTCATGGCTGGATCGTCTTCACACTCTCGAGGCTCACCAACCCAAATCTCTCGAACCCTAACGGTAATCACTCAAGCACTAACCCAAGTTCATCAAATCATAACTCTGAACCTAAATTAATACCTAGCCACGATTGAGAAAATGCGACCTTTCGATCTTGTTAGTAACATATTGTCTGACCTATTGTCATGGACCCTCCCAATTCGACACAATCACAACTCTAACCCTAAAAATGGAGCCCAAAAAGGGATCACGCAAGCAAGCAAAACCAAGAATCTGTGTTTCGGTTCATATAATCGGAACTCGACATTAGTCTATCCCAACTGGCGATGAAACTGTTTAGGAGACCAAGAATAAGAAATTGAAGAACAGCGATAAACTGAAGGTGCATACAAAGATAAAGAAGGATATGAAAAAACCAAAAGAGAAGAAGAGGGAGAAAGAAGGGTCGAAACAGGTTTGAATCTGAATACTGATTTGTATTCTCGAACTGATGCTACTGTGATCGATACAAGTACACCAGGCTGGTAATCGGCTAAGATTTTAATTCATAAAGGTTTTATTTGGAAGGTAATAATATTGTTTGTTAATTTCGTTAAGATTGTTTGGGAAATAAGGCGGTAATATTTTGAACTGAAATTTAAAAAACAATAACTAAAATAGGTTCCGAAGATAAGAAACGGTTTAATGGTGGAAACAAGAAAAAGGGTTTTGGTTTAATTGCTCAGAAATCAATTGAAGAGCCTTATAATTCCCTTCGAAAGGTACCATTTTTACTATTGCATCGTGAAGTTAATTTACAACATCATTTTATAGATATTTAAGAATTATATCAAGTCTTGTCCTTGGAGTTATCTTATATGGAAGTTTAATGTTTTTTTCAGAATGATATACCTGTGATTAGTGCACATATTTTCTGTCGAACCAATTGATCCCATTCAGATACAAATAATAAGGTACTTTGAAAATAGTAAAATTTTCATGTTTGGACCTTCTTAAATTAAATTAACTTAAATGAAATGGTATATTAGGCCAAAATATTATAAACCATCGTACGAGAGGCTGCGAAATCTATTGCCCCCCATTTGAAATTTCGTACAGAAGTCAAGAAGAAAAGTTTTACCAATCTCTAAATTTGCAATCGAAGGAAAAATCAAGCCTTGAATATGTTCACTCCAATTGATATAATTAGTAAGTAACAAATTGTTGAATTTCAGATTTTAGTGTAAACCATCTATTTTTAGTTTGCTGCTAATTAGTAATTGGGGGAGATACAGATTTGAAATGTCTGATCCCATGAAAACCCATATCCCAATTAGCGATGTCAACGGTACGGGTAAAACCTGTACCCGCGGATACCCGGCCCGAACGGGCGGGTAATACTCGATATTTTTTACCCGCACCTGTTTTGGGTACGGGCACGAGGGTCCTGTATCCGAATTAAAAAAAATCCATTTATCGTTGTTTTTTAGTAATTTACCCATATCCGTACTCAATTTCCAAATTTCCGAATTTTTTTTAGGTTTGAATCATCTCCAAATTTCAATAATTTTACTAAATAATGCATTTTTACGTGTAATGGGTATAATCGTGATTTTACCCACGGGTTCGATACGGCCATGGGTATTTCGGGTACGGGTAATACCCGAAAATTTGGGTACGAGCATAGGGGAGGCTTACCCGTACCCGTGTTGACATCCCTAATCCCAATCCAACATTTCAAATATTGGATTCCCTCTAGTCGGAGTTGAAAGCATCACTTGTTTGTTATTTGGTTCCCTCCACTTTGGATGGGGCGTTCTAAATAGCGAAGGTGACTAATTTGAATTTTACTCGGCATCTTGTTGAATGGTGCCTTTCGCTCCGCTTCGGGGAAGACAAAGATTTCTTTTCTTCAAAATGA
The DNA here is from genome assembly GCA_946800325.1 of Luzula sylvatica. NCBI lineage: Eukaryota > Viridiplantae > Streptophyta > Magnoliopsida > Poales > Juncaceae > Luzula > Luzula sylvatica. The sequence goes on from OX326959.1 coordinate 42,720,844, forward strand.
AATAAATCACCCATGCACCTCCTCTTTTATGGACTCGTACCTTCGATTTAAATTTTATTTGGCATGCAGAACAATGCCCAAACAACCAATGCCACATTGCCTTCCCTTGTCAAAGTTCGGTGTATCAATCAGGTATGGGTAGGGGTGTAAACGGGGTGGGTATTATCCGACCTATCCGCAAAATATTCATTTTCAAATAAAAATATACATATCAGAACGGATTTTGGATATGGTTATTTTTTTTTTCGTATACGGGTACATATACAATAAATAATTTTGCTTGCGTATACATATATAAATATTAAATACAGATACAAGTACTAGATTTGGATATTAACAGTATAAAATACTAATATTATTCATATATGTACCACCATATTTTATTTTATTTTTGTCTGTGTTTTTTTTTATCAGTGATATACTTAAATATCTCGAAAACAAAATGTTTACTATATCTAACGGTTGGCATGTATACATATATATGATGCTTAATTAAGTATCTGACTTTGGTACTTGGGAGTTTTTAACCATTAGATTTGCTTTGCGATTTGTGTTTTTTCATGATATATATGTGCACACACTTTCATGATTATCATGAAAAAATACAAATCCCATAGCAAATATGATGGTTAAAAACTCCTAAGTATCAAACCCATGATTTAGTATAAAATTTAATATTTACAATACAAAAATGTATGCTTTTCTTTCGATAATTTTTCTAGTGAATAATATAAATAGGGTATAATAACCGTTTCAGTATCAAAATTAATTTGTATTTATATTCGATAATATCAGAACCGTATTTGTATAATACCCGAACTTAATCTGTATTTGAAAAAATAAAACAGTGAATGGATATATCCGGATACTATTTGGTTAATGAATTTATGTCTGTATGGGTTGTTTTTTTAATTAGCAAAGAATATATTCAATGAATATATTAATTGAATGATTAGGTTACTCGAGCCTTCCATACAATCTTCTGAACATCTATAAATTAGCCCCTAAACCTCCTGTCATACCCAATTCACTCCCTCTCGCTCTCTCTCTAATGGCTAACATAAACATAGTGTTTTTCCCTTTCATGGCCCAAGGCCACATGATCCCGTTCCTCGAACTAGCCAAACTACTGGAACAACACCAAACTTCACAAATTCACTCGTCCTCGAAAATATCCATAACTTTCTTAAGCACCCCGCTCAACATTCAAAACCTCAAACCCCTTCTCCCCCCCTCTTCCAAAATCCGTCTTCAAGCCCTGCCTTTTTTCCCCTCGAATTACAACCTTCCACATGGCACAGAAAACACCGAAACTTGCCACTCTATTTCACACATCCTCAACTTAAATCTCGCTTCGAGATCCCTTCGACCCGAGTTTGAGAATTTCATAGTACAACATTACTCATCCAATCCTCGCGAAAAACTATGTGTAATTGCAGATGTTTTTCTTTCTTGGACCATATCGATATGCAAGAAATATTTCGTACCACATGTACCGTTTACCACTTGTGGGGCCTTTGGTACCAGTGTTTATATGTCCATGTGGCTTCATCTTCCTCATAAGAAAACGGACGAGGAGTATTTCAGGGTTCCCGGTTTTCCTGACTCGTTCAAGCTTCATCGAACGCAAATTTCGCGCTATATAACAACCACAGATGGAAGTGATGGATGGTACAAGTTCCTGTTTGAAGAAATAAGATGTTGCATACAATCAACTCATATCATTTGTAACACTGTTGCGGGCCTCGAACCTTTCGGTCTTCAGGTAAATAATAGTAGATCACTCTAGCTATATTCGTAATTCAAGCTTGAGTCCGCAATTAGGGCTTTTTACTTTTATTGAATACTCGCGATGAATTTACTCTCTTATTAAATTTTTGAAATGTAACAGGCATTAAAGGCTGTCACTGGGATCAATACCGTCTTCACGGTCGGGCCTTTGGTACCAGAAATCGAAGAAGTACAGTACAAAAGAGGCGGGAGAAAATGTGGAATCGAATATATTAAGTGCATTAAATGGCTTGATCAACAAGAAGATAATTCAGTCTTTTATATCTCTTTTGGGTCTCAAAATTCGATACGGGCATCACATATGCTTGCACTAGCTGAGGGATTGGAGTCATCTCGAGTCCCTTTCATATGGGTCATAAGACCTCCAATAGGTACTATTTGCGATAAGATTTGAAATATTTGAAGTACCAATACTTAGTCTATTAATTACCTAATTTCTTTTTATTGTTGTAAAAGGTACCAAAGAAGCGAGAAATAGTGACGAAAATGATGACAATGAGAATGAACAAATGCAAAAATGGTTACCGAGAGGGTATCTCGAAAGAATTAGTCGTACTAACCAAGGACTCATAGTATGGAAATGGGCACCTCAATTAGAGATACTCACGCACAAAGCCGTTGGCGCATTTCTTAGCCACTGTGGATGGAATTCTACACTAGAGAGTCTGAGTCGTGGCAAGCCACTTGTCGCGTGGCCATTGGCCGCTGAGCAATTTTACAATGTGAAGATGTTGACGGATGACTTGAGGGTTTGTGTGGAGTTGAGCAGAGGGACGGAGAGCGAGTTAGAGAGAGAACGGGTGGAGAAAGTGGTTAAGGAGATGATAACAGGAGAGAAAGGAATGGAGATGAGAGAGAAAGCTAATATTTGTAAGGAGATTATATGGAATGCCATGAAAGAGACGGAAGAAGGTGGGATGAAAGGCTCTTCACTCCGATCGCTCGATGAACTTGTTGAATTTTTCATCAATAATTAGATCATTTCCAATTTGGGTTTTGACCGTAATCTCTTAACGTGTCATTACCAAAATAATGTCCGATGATGGGATCTATTTTTGATATTTGCAGTATTTCTGGAATTATTATTTTAAAACAATTTTAGTTTTTAAGGATAAGTGTGGTATTTTTCCTTTGCATGGAAAGATTGATATTTGCAGTTTTGTTAGGGTTTAAATTGATATCTTGGTTTTATAAAAAAAAAAACAATTCCAAATATTGTATTATTTCTAAGAAACATGAAAATTTTGTGCCTTGATTTGTAATCATAAATATTGCATGATAAAACCCAATTCAGGTAGCGAAATGTCAAAAGAAACTGAAATAAGTGAATGAAACAGACTAACAGTATCATGATATTAGTTAGGTCTATAAAATGCAAATTATATTTTTAAATCCCAATAAGAACAGAGGTATTCTTTCTTTAACATAATGTTTAAGGTGTTTCAATTCAAATGCTTCTTTTTGGGAAATTTTATTATTTTATACTCAATTTCACATACGTGCTCTGTCCAAAAGGGGTTATTTATGGCACTCCTCAAACATCAAAAAGTAGTATTGATGCGTCAATCGAGAAGGATTAACGAGAATTAATAGAAAGAACAAAAGGACAAATGCAAATAAAGAAAAATAGAAAAAAAATTATCGAAATAAATATATTTAAAAGATGAACAATTTAAATGAACAATTATACACTCTTTTAAAAATGTATTTTGGGTATTTAGAAAGGTGTATCATAAATTTTATTTTTTATGGATATTTTTTCTTTAATGAACAATTTAAATTTCCTATTTAGCATATCATCCATTGATAAATACACTTGAAGATTTACCTTAAATACTCATTAATTGATAATTACTCAAAATACCTTTGAAAATGGATGTATGATAAGCAAAAAAAATGTATGATAGAACTCTCCTACAAATATATATAAAATATTATATATAATTGACGTATAATATCTTACAATTTTTTTATAATTACCATTTCGTATCGGATATGATATGATATCCATGCAACATAAATATCACCCATCTTCGGTTACCTTGTGGGATATCAGTCTATCACACAAAAAATAATGAGAAAAAGGTCACATGTAAAATTATTTGGCAAATGAAGAGAATAAGGGTATTAATGATATTTTTATGTTTAGTAAGGGTCAAAATGATATTTTACATTTTGGAGGGATATGCACGACATTTGATGTTTTGTATGGGTATAATTGAAATTTAGACTTGGTGATTTTGGGGGAGGAACTATCATTCTGTCCCAAATTTTGCAAGTGAGCTTGGAGTCTTGGACTCTCATGCAGTACAAGTCCAATTTGTCCAAACCCTAACAGTACTACAAGATGTACATTCTAAAATCTCAGTACTTGAGCATAGTACTTCAAGCTAAGTTAATAAGTACAATTATATCCCAATAAATTGGGACTCTGAGATTATCCACAGAAAAAATAAGTTGCACAAAATTGAGCAAATGTTGATATAGCGACGGAATTCCTACAGGGACGACCTGCGAACTCTTGAAATTGATTTAAATTTTATGTGTTCTCAGGTCGCCCCTGCGGGTGTTTTTCGCTCTCCAATTGAATTTTTTCTTTCAAATTTTGGTTACAGGGTTAAGAATTTCAATTTTTAATTTTGTTTGATTTTATCTTTTGATTTTATATGTTTTTGCTTTTCTAGTTTTCTTTCCTTTCAGATAGGCCAATGAGCTGGACTGCTTAAATAAGAAAACAGGAATTCTGTTCTGGACTATCTGTTTTATAGCGAAAATCAAGGAATTGAGTTCTGAGTTTTAGTTTCAAAATCCGGACTTTGAACAACCCTAATTCTTCACATCAAAATATTTAACAACCCCTACAAAATCCCAAAATTCCCAAATGCCTTCGCCTTCTCTGCTTCGCCTCGTCTCTCTTCCTCTCCCTCTCCCTCCCTTCTCCTCACTCCTATCTTCCTTCCCCTCCGTTACTCCTTACCTTCTCTTCTCTCTCTTCAACCATCTCCCTGTTCACCTTCGCAATGACGCTTTCACTCTCTCTTCCTTCGCTAAACACCTCTCTGTCTCCGCTCGGACTCCCTTCCTCTCGTCACATCCGCCGTCACTTATCCACTCTCTGTCTCTCCGTCTAGGGTTCCTTCCATTTGACTCCATTCTTTCTAACTCGGTAGTTTCTTTATATCTTTCTAGCAATCTTTTATTAGAAGCACGCCAGCTGTTCGATGAAATGCCTGTCAGAACTGTATCTTCTTATAACACTCTTATTTCCTTCTTTTCGAAGCAAAATCATGAGACTGTGATGGAAATGGTGAGTCAGATGCAATATGAAGGGTTTAGGCCTGATGGGTTTACTGTTTCGTCAGTTTTGCCACTCTGTGGATTTGTTAATGGGAGGGAGATTCATGGGTTCATTATCAGGAATGAATTGAACTTTGGGTCAGATTTTCATGTTGGTAATTGCTTGATCGACATGTATTGCAAAGGGGGGCGTGTGGATTTAGGGCGCAAGGTGTTTGATGAAATGCCAGTTAGAAATGTTTTCAACTGGACAGCCATGATTGGAGGGTATGTAGAAAACGAAAATTTCCTGCAAAGTTTGAATCTTTTTAATGAAATGCAAATTAGAGACAAGATTTTGCCAAACAGAATCACACTAATTACAGTTCTCCCCTCCATTGGTGCTCTTGTGAGGCTTTCAGAAGGTAAATGCATTCATGCTTATTCCTTAAGATCAGGATTTACTCACCATACTTCCTTAAACAATGCTTTAATTGGTATGTATGGCAAATGTACAAGGTTAGATTATGCACAAAAGGTGTTCGATGATTTGTCTTGGGTAAAAGACTCCATTTCATGGAGTTCCATGATTTCGAGTTATGGCCTCCATGGAAAGGGTGAAGAATCAATCAAATTATTCGAAAAAATGCTCAAATTAGGGTTAAAACCAGACAATTTAGTCACGCTAGCTATTCTCTCAGCTTGTTCTCGTTCCTCTTTATTAGAGAAAGGTTTACAAATATTCACTTATCTTATAAAAGAACACTCAATCATACCTAATATAGAAATATATGCTTGTATAGTAGATTTATTAGGCAAAGCTGGGGAAATAAACAAAGCTTTGGATTTTATTAAATCCATGCCCATTAAGCCTAATGCAAGCGTATGGGGCGCCCTTTTTGAGGCGGCCATTAAGTACAATGATGAAAAGGTGAGAGATTTAGCTTATCAATCTCTTATCGGGTTAGAGGGTAATAAGACCCGAAACCTGAGTAATTTAGTTTCTGTTTCGAATTTACATGCCTCTTGTGGAAGATGGGATTTGGTCGAAAATGTGAGGAAAAGGATCGAGGATAATGGGTTGAGAAAACTAACTGGATCTAGTTGGATAAGTGAACAAACTTAGTTATATTTTAATGCATTTTGTTTCTTAATATTTTTAGTATAATTGAGCAATTCCAAATGTACAAATTAAATTTGTAGGTATATATATGTATCGGTTTTATTGAATGCGGGTTTCAAATAAGTTTTTCGATTTATGTTTTACATGCTCCTTCGATTTGTTTGATATATAGTGGAGATTTTTTGGAGCAATTTGGATGGCATTTTCCTAATATTGGAAATATCGTAGTAATTGCTCCTATATTAACAAGGCTTCTGATGACTATACTATATAAGGTCTTATGTGTAGACAGATACGGGTCGGACATGTATTAAAAAAAAATTTATTTATCCATTTTATGCATTTTATAGAACATATTTATCATATTTTGTGTTAAAATAATATTTTTGGGTTTTTTCAGTAGAAATGACATTGCCATCTATTTTTTTCTCGAAAGCATGGAAATTTCATGATGATGGTAGTTAACGAACAAATATTGCATGGTTAATCATGAATTTGGTCCCTCTCTTCTCCAACAAAGTTGTGTATATTATTATTATCCAATATTTAGTTTTATATCCCATAATTTCAAATCACATGGTTTACTATAAGACTTGATGATTGCGGGATCAAAATACTTGACTACATAATTTTGATGTTTAACATCGTCTTGTCAATCTAGTAACTATGAAATGAAGCATGAAATGGTAGAGGAAACTGAAACTTGGGAATGAAAGTAAATTGGGGGTGCTTGGATGATCGTATTAAGTATTAGAGGTTACAAGTGTATCTAGAACTTTTGATATTGAAGATTCAATTGTTTCAGATATTGAAGTTCCAATCGCGTCCCTTTTATACTACTGACAAACATAAGAGATGAGGTATCGTTGCCAACTCACATAAGCTCCACCGCTAATAGAAAGAGTATCGCTGTTATATCTATTTTAAATTTTCAATACCTTATAGTTTACTTAACTATCAAATATATTTCTCGAATATTAATATACTTTTTTGAACAAAATTATATTTTTTTTAATACATTTTTATTAACAATGCATCTTTAAAAGATATATCGCGCGGTGCCTTCTGATAAGTTGGGCGGCATGGGGTAGTGCCAGTAGCTTACTCTTGCGCCAAATAATCGGTCCCAATTTTTATGTGAACTATAGATCTAATTATACACTTAATCAATTTATAAAGGAAAACAAGAATTAATGCTGCTAAATTTGAAGGCAACAAGATGCCTATTAAGATATCTTGTACTAGTAAATGGAAGCCATGATTAGGGGTCATGATTAGGGAGGTCAACGGGCGGGTCGGGTTCAGGTAAGCCTCCTCCATATCCGAACCCGAATTTTCGGGTATTATCCGACCCCGAACCCAAAATACCCACGGGTAAAAAACCATATCCGAACCCGAACCTGCGGGTAACGGGAATACCCGAACCCGTTACCCGAAAATCACCAATACAAAATCTAAAAAAAAAATTATAAATTGTTATACAAATACGTAAAATCACCAATAATTTTGTATACATAAAATAAACAACTTGAATAAATTACATTATAAATGCAAATATTACAAATAATTATCCATAAAACACCACAAATTTTCATATCATTGAGTATTTTCGAGTATTTCTCGGATATTTTAGGGTTTGGGTTCGGGTTCGAGTATTTTTTCGGGTTCGGGTATACCCGCGGGTAAAAATTTACCTCCGTACCCGAATCCGGAGCGGGTATTTTTTCGGGTAATACCCGACCCGCGGGTATTTCTTTCGGGTATTACCTGTCCCCGTTCGGGTCGGGTACCTGCGGGTTCGGGTTTTACCCGACCCAGTGACATCCCTAGCCATGATAGTTGTTTTAGTTTGATGAGCATTCAGATTCAAATGATAGATGTAATCTTCATGAAAGATATGCGTCATAAACATTCCATTCGTAAACATTCCAATTGTATTTGTATTTGTATTACTGTTCGAGGAGGGTGAGTGCATTAAATTTGAGTTCTCCATTTCCAAATGACATGGATCTACTCATTAAAATGGACCACATGTGCTTGAATGCTACAATATGCTGGATATATATTGGATTTTTCATATTTATTATGATTGCTTCTGCTACAGCTACTAGTATGGTACCTACAAATCATTTAAATGAGAAAATCTGACCAGCATGTACAAATCCGATGCAACTCGAAAAGGGTAAAAAGTTAACAATACGAATCTCACTCGAACCAGAATAACCCGAACGAATCTAAACCCAAAATTGTATCTGCATTATTGTTATAGTTCTGAAGGATTTGCACGAAGACATAAAATATCACAATATAATGTAATGCTAAACAAGAACACGAAAAAAAAAGAATTTGATGTTAACCAAAAGGATCGTTAATCCCAACCCGAACTTAAATAGTTTTTTGTTAAATACACAGCTTTAGAGTGTGAGATTAACTCGCCTCGAGCTCTCTTTATCGAAAGAAAAAAATAAGAGAGTCAAAAGGATTTTATACAGATCTATCAATGATTGGAATTAATTAATCAGTATGACTAAGCCAGTAGGTTTCTCAGGGACTTGAAATCTAAGGAATGATTAGCACTCATAAATACATGATACAACTACTACCAATTTTCTAAATTAACAGAACAATATATTGAACATATATGCATTAAAACACGTTCTTCACGAAATTATTTCAATTATATGCATTGAAACACGTTCTTTTACAAAAGAAAAATTTGTTCCGAAAATCCAAATAAATGCGCATTTTTCGAATAATTAAAAAGTACATATTTCAGGAAAAAGAAATGTTTGGACCGAATAATCCAAGTTAGGTAATTCCAAACTAGAAAACTTATGTTATAAAAAAATCAATATTTAACATATTTATAATAATATTTATGACAGTATTATACTTGATTAATTTGATGAATTGAGGTAATACAAACTACAAACATTTTGGCTGAATATTTCATGCAGAATGTTTTAAAGATATGTCATGTTACATAGGAATTAATATTGGCAATTATACTGAACATGATTGAAGCAAAATCTTCCTTGTGCGAAAATTGATGGCTCCTTAAATTGTGCAAGTTAGATATGTACATTCGAGCTAACTCACATGCATGGCAAAAAGAATAATGGTGGTCATTGAATCGACTCTTAATCAAATGCGGAAATTCATCTCATTTATATGCAGCATTTTCTCTGAACAACAAAATATCCAATTAATCATAACATAATCACACATTTTATATACATTAAAGACCCAAAGCACTTCAAAATTTGAGTCGTATAAGTCCAGTCATTCGTTTCCAGTTGTATGAGGAGGTTTTTCTACAGGTACATGAGATAAATAGGGTTTGGGTTTTAGGGTTTGCTCTCTCCAAGCTTTGCAAATGTCTTGTGAAACCCTAATTGCATCTGAAGAGCAACCAGAGAGGCCTATCTTTGTGTAGCCAACTGCATAAAACCCTAATTTTGTATTCTGAACATTTCGCAGTGCTTCTTCTGTATAGCCTTGCATATTGAAGACATTGTTGTCCTGATAAAAAAATTAATCACATGAATTTTAATGTAATTTTATGTACTATTAGTAGGTATCAGAGGGAGGCTAAACTACTTAATTAAGTACCAACATATTGATACTTAATGCTTTTTCACCATTGGATTTGCATTGAGATTTGTGTTTTTTCATGATGATCATGAAAGTTTGTGCACATCATTAAATGCACAAATCTCAATACACATCCAATGGTGAAAAAGTATTAAGTACCAAAATGTTGGTACTTAATTAAGTAGTTTAGCCTCCAAAACATTGGTACGGTAATATAAAAGAGAAGTTATGTGTACCTGCAACCAGTCCAAAACATTGGTACGGTACCCAGTTGCGAAAATCACCGAATCTACGGGTAGGATTCGTCCATCAACCAACTCAACGCTATTATCATAAAATCTCTTGATACAAGGCACGATCTTTATATCTCCATTTTTTATTCTTTTAAGAGTGCCTACGTCAAGAACAGGAGTTCCCCCTCGTTTCTTTTTCAGCTCAAACGGCCCTTTCCGTGGCCGATTTAACCCTAAATTTTCTGTTCTTCCAAGGATTAGAAATGTTAAGAAGAGAATTATTTTGTCGACTAGCCAGAGTGGAAGGACTTTCATCAGTAGTAATGCGATATCGAGCGTTGATTTCCCGAACATTTTTCTCGGCAAAACATGAACCTGGAAAATAGAGAACGATTCTCAAATACTATCTAGACCTTGTGAGATGTTCACAATTTTTTTTTAGAAATGTAGAAAAGCAAAATATAATAAAATACTTACCGAGTCTCTGACGACCATCGAAGGGTAAGCTCCAAGCTCACAAAGGTCCAGAGATATTTCCATTCCTGAGTTTCCACACCCAACAACCAGAACTCTCATCCCTCGATACAACTCCCCATTTCTATACTCACAAGCATGTGATACGCCACCTTTGAAGTCTTCAATTCCATCGAAATCTGGGATTACAAATTCCGCATTTTCTCCAGTCGCCACAACCAACCACTGGCTCATATACTCCACTTCGAAAGTTCTGACTCTCCATAAGCAAGAAGCCTCATCAAACCTCGCGGCTTTCACGGTTTCATTAAATCGCGGTTTGATATTGAAATGGTTCACGTATAATTCTAAGTATTCGATGAATTGATTCTTCGTAAGGTATTCGGGGTAGCAATCTGGAAAAGGAAATAATGGTAGTTGGCAGAATTTCTTCGGCAAGTGCAAGTTGAGGCGATTATAGGTTTTGTATCGCCATAATGAGGCTATACAATTGGCTCGCTCAAGGATTATGTAAGGAATGTTCCGCTCTGTTAGACAAGCCGCGACCGATAGACCTGAAGGACCGGCTCCGACAACGATTGGGCCGTTAACCCACATGCACCTCATAATCAAACCAAAATATCAAAAAATGGATCTTGAGAACCCTTTTTCTGGTTATAGATGTGAAATGAAATAGTTTTAATTCGTTTAAATTGAGACGATTCATCGCATGCTTGTCAGATTGGCCCACCTCCAATGACAAGCATGTCATACTTTATGCTACATGCTAAAACAGTGTAATTAGTACACACAAATACTTTGACCCAATCAAACGTATTAAATGATTCAAATCATTCTAGTATGAAACTAAATGGTTAGGAAACAATGTATTTTTGTATAATAGGAATGAAAAATAGAGAAAACAAAGATTAGGTCTTGAAAAGCCACATAAACGAGGAGAAAATATTTCGAACCATCTTTACACCAAAATGCATACTGTCCGAGCGGTACAACACTACACTCTCTTCGAGCGGTACATTAAGAGTCGAAACAAAACCAAAAACCAAAATGCACCTTTTCTTAACACACAGTAACATAACCTATCATACCCAAAATGTGCCACCTAACTTTTAATATAATATAACCTCTTACATTCTCATCTCTTATGATGAAATCTCACTTTCAATAAGAACTGCATCTTCACCTGCAAAAACAAAAAAATAATCATGCAAAAGGAAATTTACAAAAAAATAAAAATAATAAAAATAAAATAAACACTTGCCTGGGCGGTATTGTAGACGATGTACTCGTTGTAAAGCAAATCAGACGATTTCGCTTTGGACGGAACCGGTTTGCCACATGGCACCACCACATCGTCTCTCCACTTGGCAAACTCAGACTCGAGCGGTACCGTTCTTCCCACTCCTTTCGTCGAGTGCTTTCCTTTTGGCGGTTTATCCATATACTACACAAATCATACCAATCATATCACATTTCATGATATAGACTAGTTGTATATTAAATTAAATTATACGAATATTTGAACTTACCTTAGCACTCTTAAGTTCGTGCGTATCGCCCAAAGCAACCTCGCTTAAAAGCATTAACCCAACAGGTTCTTTTCGGTCCACGAAACAATATTGAGCACTCTTACTCACTAGATCCGCAAAATACACTCCTTTTCCAAACTATATCGAACAAGGGCAAATTCGTCATTTCATTAAAACAACATGTTAATAATAATTAAATGTGGGAAAAATGTTTGAGGGAGAGAAACCATGTAGCCAGTGGCTGGAGCCTCGGGAGGAGCGATTCTTAGCCCTTGACTTAAAATACCAATAAAATTTGTCAATCTTGACCCTACAATTTCAAACAATTAAAAATTAAATAAAAAGTAGGGTTAATTAGGTAAGTTATGTTTAATTAATGTTTTATACGGCGGTGTGCAAGATAATTTGTTCTTTAGAAGGGTAGGTGTGATATTATGATATTTTGCGGAGGTGTCTATACAAAAAATATGCAAGGTACCGTGCCAGAGAAGCATCTTGTTCTGAAGTTTATTTCTATAAGGGGCGTATTTGTCAATTTCACCTTCTCTGTCAAGCGTAAATACCTCCTCTAGTTCTAAACTCCAATCCTACCAAAAATAGATAAAACAGTATGTATTTCTTCAATAATAATAACAAAATAATATTAATTATCATAATTAATAAGGGACAAATAAAATAAAACAATACATATTTTTTAAATTATCACAAAAAGTTAGGGAGGTTTTGCAAAATTCTCTAATCATAACAATGATTGAAAACATTATTGTACCTTGTGAGTGGGAGCGTGAGTATTCAAAAGGTAATTTTCGACCAATTTATAATCATCACTATCATGAGACAAGGGGCAAATATGACATTTCAACTTCATATACTTTTCATCTAGGGTTTCATCGTTATCGTCATCAAAACCAACCAATCTAGACGCAATTTCTATGTCTTGAAGTGCCTCCAACATTTTCAACTACCAAAATGTATATATTTATGCAAATTAGTTAGTAAGAAAGGGTTAGTTTTTTTAGTAAGGGTATCCATGATATTTTGATGTTTTATAGGGTATACGTGCTTGCAATAAATGGTACAAAGAACGAAAGAAAATTACCTTGAATTTGAAATCATTTTCGTCTCGAATAATATGAGGATGAATGGAGGGTATAAGCGTAAAAAACCTATTGCTAGCTGCTAAAAGCATACTTTCTCTAATCGCTTGATCTTGACTACTACTTTCACCACTCAACAAATTTTGTATCTCTGTCAATGCTTCAAAACCTAAAATTTAACAAAAATAATATAATTATAAATCATTCAAAATAAAATAACCAAATCTACAAAAAAAGAAAAATATGCCCAAGTTTTATATGGTTGGATATGAAGCATACCCTTTTGGATATTGAGCTTGCTAAGCTTTCCAAGGGGCATTTCGGTCATATTAATTTCAAACTCCATCATTGCAGCCCTAAAAGTTAAAACAACAACGCGATTACCAATTAATACAGTTATTAATATTATCTATAATAATTTAATTAAATAAGAAAAAAAGAGAAAAGTTACTTGTATGTTTCGACATTGAAAAGCATTTTCATTAATTGCACTAATTGAGCAGGAAGAGAACTCTTCACATTACTAATATCTCTCTTTTTAGGCGCTTGTTTCACTCCATAATCCTATAAAAAATAAATTAAATCATTATAAAATATAAATTATATAACATAATATATATAATATTTTATAATATTACAATGTCGAGAGGAAAAAAGCGGCCAGCTATTTTCTCGAAATCTTTCTTTTGTTCCCAAGCCTCCCAAGGATTCCCAGTTTTTTCCAAAAACAACCTTTTAAATTCCCGAATTGCATCTTCCTTTGGCATTTCTTCCAATTTAGTCCCTCCAATTTTATCATTTCCAACTCGACCCCATTTTCGAAACACGTAGCAATCCGACCCTTTGTCCTCTTGTATTACTTGAAGTATATAATAGCTTCACAAAACAAATAAAAAAATAATAAAAAAAATATAGTTTTTTTTTTTTGAAAATTCAAAATATAAATAGATTTACCTGTTAATGCCGGTAGAAAGGTCGGACATATTCAAGGTGGTATTGTAAATGCTTTTGCCAGCTTCTAGAATATGACAGGTGTCCTGTAAACCTGACGCATCGTGAACCGCGCTGCGGCCTTTGACTTTGACCGTGACCATGCTTCTAGAAGCTTCTAATGCTGACTCGGCCTTGTATGGCTCGAATGGGACCTTAAGTTTTTTGTCAAGGCACTCGGTGAGATATTCTTCCCTCACTACTGGTACCTTCATTCTCCTATAAAAATAAATAAATAATATGTAGTTAGTACATTAGTTTTTTATACCTAAAATATAATTATGAGATATATAATGTTTTTTAGAATGCAAAAGAAAAACCTTGATTTTCTAATTTCGGGATCTTCGTTATCTATATCTCCACAGACTACCAAACAGCTCGTATCTGCAAAAAAATATGAAACAATATTAAACGAGTATATTTAATGTGAAATGAAATGAAATAATACGTAAATATGTTATGAAATTACCTTTCTTAACTTTGACATGGTAGTTAATTCCAGCTGCCAGGATTTTTTGTTTCCAGTCGTCCTAAAAATTCAAAATTGCAAAATTAATCCCTAAAATATAACGTCAAATAAAAGGAATATCCAAATTTGGGGAAAAAAGTACAATTTGATCATCGGATTTGCCAATAATGGCAACTTTCAAACTGTCCAATGGTTCATCGCCAGCTGGCAGTGCAACTGACTGACCAGCGATCGAACTACTGCTACAAGGAGCAAGTGGAGGCAGAACTCTACTAGGTTTCTTCACCTTCTGCGACTTAAACCACTGCATAAAAAAATGTTTAAAATGCAGGGGCTTGTTTGCGAAATTACTCCATTAACAATTGATACCTTGGTTAAGAAAGCGTTGGACAAGTCTTCTGGAACCTTCCACTTGCCCTTGAGACGGACCGGGGCTGTGGTGGAATAAGCGCACTTGCTCCATGCTGACGCATAACCGTCACACTTGTAATGCCCACCAGCATACCGGATCGAACCCGAACATATCGGGCACGGACCCAACGGCCCGAATAGCATCCCATCCGCACTTCATTCATCGAAAGAGAGTATATAAAATAATTCTCCAAAATAAATTAATTATTATTTACTTACCAGCGGTCTCTGAGGTCGTATTCAGAGCCGGACGAATCCTGGCCGTTGATCTCGAGCAACTCTCTTAGCTCTCCAGTAGTCATGTGTTTCTTGAGCTCGTCTTTGATCGACCAGAGCAACTCGTTCTGTTCTTTGAGCTTCTTTTCCAGCTCGGCAGAATCGGAACTTGGATTCTCGGGATTTGGTTTTCCTGGATTGTTCTGAGATTCTGATTTCGGGGCTTTGCTTGTTTGTGGCTCGTCGCCTCCTTTCTTTCTTTTTGTACCCTTCGATACCTTTTGCTCCTCCTCTATAAAATAAAATTTAATTTAATTAATTAATTCCAATTAGAAAAGTGCCAAGAAAAAGACAAAAGGTGAAATTGGTGAAAGTACCTTGTTTTTTGTTAAGAAGGGGGAGAATAGTATCTTTATCTTCGGGTTTTAAATTATCCCAGCCAAATACTTGTTTAATATCTGTAGATGGAGACATTTCTACGAAGCATTTTATGTGGTACCATTGGAGACCCCTACCTTTTCCGTCACGTTTCGTTGAGACTCGTACCTAAGAAAATATATATATAATATGTAAATAAAAACGAAAAATATATATTTGGAGAATATAATTACTCACAGTTCCTTTCTGGATTTTCTCGCTGCAGTTTTTACAGGAGGCACGAGAAGAGGGGGAAATATCGAGAGCACAGTCATCATTAGAAACGGAAATTATTTCGTCTGTTTTGGTACCGCTGGTATCGGCGGTGGTACCAGATTCAATGTATTTTCTTATTTTCTCTTGGTCGTCCCATCTCAATAGATCTATTCCCTCCACATCACCAAGCCTAGTAAAATAAAATTAATAAATTAACATATATGAAGTTATAAGTTATAGCCCCTTATATTTTCTTATATTTATTTGAAAAACCCCTTAAGTAAGTTCAAGTATCTATTTTCTAAAACACACAACTCATTTTGAAAGAATTCATTATTTATATTGATATATTGGTGTCAATTTGTGGACAAATTTTAATAATTCATTATTAAAATATGGAATGATACATACGCTTTAATTTGGTTTTTCTTGGCCAATATGCAACTAGCATGATTCCACATCTGTACAAAATATAGTACAACAAGTTAAACAAAAAATTGATTAAGAAAATTGAAATTGAAATACTAATCAATTTGCATGTAACTTCAAGCTGAATGCCCAGAAAAATTGACTTTCTAACATACATTTACCAATTTATTGACAATTTATATAAAGAAATGCTCTCAATGCTCAAGTATGAAATGACTATTTTGATCTTTCCAAGGGTATATGGGGATAAATCCAAAAGAAAAAGAACAATGGAAAATAGCAACTCCATGAAAGCCACTACCTTTCAGAGTAAAATATACAAGTATCAACAAAAAGCCAAAGAAAGGAGCAAAAAAGGTGTAATCTACTTTGGGCAATTTGGAACTTTTGGAGGTCATATTAAAAACTATCCGAAACAAATATACTACTTTTCAGAGTGTCATTGTGCAAATATCTCAAAATAGAAGGAACAAAAAAGAAGAAAGAGGGGAAAACGCGAAAAAAACAATAAACAAAAGGAGGAGATACTCATACAGGCATAAACCCGTCGAACTGGGTGGCGGCGACCATTTTTCCAAGACGGAGCTGTTCTTGAGCGATGGTATTCTTACAAGTCTTGCAAGAAGACCTTCCCGACTTGGCGTATTCTGCTTTCCATGGCTTCGGCGGAGTCGCCATTGTCGGCTTCAGAGAGGTTTATGGAATGAAGAAGAAGAAGAAGAGGCGACCAAGACAATATTATAAAATAAATCGAGCGTTTTTCTATGAGGGCATGTGTCACTGTGGTTGGGTCCCATTAGTTATATTATTAATCCTACTATAATATTTTACAAACACTTTTCTCAATTTTTTACTGTGCCACATCAGATTTTTAATCCCAAACATATTATACCGGATTTCAAATAGTCGGTCAACTATAATTAAATCTAGAAGTACCTCATCTCTTTTCACTGCGTCTCCCCCTTCACACCTCTTTCACTACGTCTCCTCCTTCACACCTCACCTCTCACAGAAAAGTGCCATGGAATGGAACAAAGCCTATTGGATATTTCACGAGACTTCACGCCTCACTGAGATGGAAAATTTCATCTCTGCCGCCTCTCGCAAGGAAGAAAGATTCATCTCTTGACGCCTTGCACAGAAGAAAAGCTCCCATCTCTTCACTCCTAGCACAGAAGGAACCGTCTTTTTCTGAAAACATTTCGCCATTTATCTTTCTTCCTCTTCACCGTCGACCCGATTCTCTTTTTTGTTTTTTAATTTTTTCACGATTCTTGAGAGCAAAGTTCATGGTTTCAGCACTCTCTCACGCCTCACACAAGTAAAGTTGCTTCCTTTCTCTTTCGATTTGTTCAACTACTCTTTCTCTCTCTCTTTGGCTTTCTAACCATTTCTCTTCGTCTCCATATTGATTTCAATGGTTTTCCTCCGATTTTACATGGGTTAGTTCCTGCTGGTAATATCACTTTGATTCCTTCTCGGTTGTCGCTTGAAAAGAGAACAGAGATCTCCCCAAAGCTTCGTCTATTCATCTATCCATTTGTGTCTTACATTTTTATTTTTTTAACAGATTTGGTTACCGCAATCTCATGATTCGAAAGGCAAATTTATGTGATGATAAGGTGTTTGTCGAAATTACCGTAATATAAAAAGGTATAATTTTTTTTTTTAAGTTTTCAAATCTATTTATTAGGCATGAAATTTACTGCTGGTAATATCACTTTGATTCCTTCTCGGTTGTCGCTTGAAAAGAGTTCAGAGATCTCCCCAAAGCTTCGTCTGAGACCACATCCATTTGTGTCTTACAGTTTTATTTTTTAAACAGATTTGGTTACCACAATCTCATGATTCAAAAGGCAAATTCATGTGATGATAAGGTGTTCGTCGAAATTACCGTAATATAAAAAGGTATAATTTTTTTTTTTTTAAGTTTTCAAATCTATTTATTAGGCATGAAATTTACTTATAAACAAAACCCTTTATTAATTCAGTGACATATTGTTTTTTTTCCCCATTTAATTGAATAGGCTGTCATAAATTGAAAGGAAAGAGTCGTGATCATAAGGTGTTTGACAAAATTACTCTAAGAAGTTTCTTCATATTTGAAGATTCGAATAGTAAACAACTTTCATAGGTATTAACCATATCTTTATTTATTTTGTATTAATGATTTATACTTGAATTCATTATTTATCTTTATTTTGTTGCGATGTAGACGGCTTAAAAAATTTTGGAAAAACAGGGAAACGGGAATTCTCAGAGATTTTTTTCATATTTCAAGATTGGAAGACCAAAATCAATACGCAGGTATTCAATCATATCTCATGTATTTCTTTACCATTCATTATTTAGTGTTTAAAACATTATTGCATTTTTTTCATTTTTTTTTATTTGTGAATATTATTATATTGATTTTAATATGGTATTATTTCCTGAATAAAAAACATTAAGCTATGGTATTTTGTTTATAAGTAAAAACACATATACCTCTTTCAGTATTTCTTATGTTTTAGTATCTGCCTTCATTTTGATTGGGGTATTTATGATATTTTTATATTGTGAAATGGAATGACATTTTGAAACAAGTTTTATCTTGAGATTTGTATCTTAAATAATAGTAATGTTTTTTATATTTTTCTCATATAAATTCGATTATACTCCTGCAACTTTATAATTATGCAGTTTTTTCCTGATTATGAAACAATTTCTATGCAATATACAATGACAAATATACAGCAATAATAACTTTAAAAAAATAAGATACATAAAAACCTTGAAATTTCACTAAAATTTGTTGAGATGACATGAAGCCCATATTTGTTATGCACTAAAGTAAAAAATTCTGAAAAATAATTGACCCTGCAAAAATGTACAAGTACATATATTATTAAAATAATGATAAATTTATTGATGCATATTTGTAAGCCTGTTATGAACCATAAACAGAATAGAGTTTTATTGAAACAAATTTTTTCAAATACTGAAATATAAAACAATGTAACCTGTTTAGTGTTTAATTGCAAAATTTTGCTAGAATTGAGAAGTTACATAGCATACATTCATTAAACCATATCACACACCTTTGATTGATATTATTCATGCTATAAAACAGATTTATTTTTATCTTGCACTTTTGTATATTTAAACTATTATTTGTTGTTTCAATGTGAATAATGTACTTTTGTTTACTCAAACAGATTAATGCATTTGATTTTGCATTAGAGATTGAAGTGTATTAAATTTAATATGTATTACTTTTTATTGTAATAACTTACTTTTTACATGGAGAAAATGAAAAGTATGTAATTTTGAGTACTGATTAGAGAGAAACAAACTAGGAGCTCGCAATTAGAGGAATCATCTTCTTGAACTGGTATTTAATTAATATTTAAATATCTTGTCAAAATTTCCCTTTTTAATTTCGTTCTCAGTTTCTATTCAATGAAGACACCATGAAACCACCTGTTAATATGTTGTTCAGAAAAAATAAAAAATGCAATCACATTGTTCATTGTTTGTTTCTAGGAATGTGATATATTATCATGGAATTTAGCAAATTTTAATTTCTAGGAGCAATTGCGATAAGAAATTTGTTTTTGATTAATGATGATTGTTTGTTTTTTTAAGGAATTTCTTTTTTTATGTATGATTTTGTTATAGAAATTGCTGATATTAAAAATATATTCATGTATGAAAAAAAAAAACATCAAAGTATACACCTAGGTCTGCGAAAATATACATGATATGTTGGGGTTTAAATAAAAAGAATGGATCTAAATAATATTGTCATATAAGCATGTCTTTTTACAAGTTTTGCCAATGGATAAAAACCACCTTTTATGATTTAATGTATAATGTTTAATGCTAATTGCTTTTGGTGTGTAAAAAATACTATTATAATGATATAATATAATTGTTTGTTCACTAAATTGCCAATTTTTTAGTTTTATGTTGTACCACGACAATATTTCATACTGTTCAGACGTTAATTATTTTGATTTGATGGTTCTATATATATAATCAAATTATGAGTGTGCTGCTATACCTATGTACGTCATTCTTTGGTGTATGTTATCTAATGTCATTGTGTGCAGATTTTTGGGATCAATACCAAATATGATCTTTAATTCGTCCAAAATGATATCAAATAGAATAAATTTATGTTGAAAATTGATTTGATATATATAGTTGCCATATATGTTTTCTACTCCTAATCCTATAACCTCAAAAAACAAAAAAAAATTTTGGTATATAACAAAATTTTGTTGCATATTTTTTCTTCTTTGTCATATAGCATGCGAAATAAACAAAAAAATTAAATGAACCAACCATCAGATTATCTTAGATCGAAATGAAATAATATGATCATAATATTGTAGCAATATAAACATGTATTTCTTATGGACAATAGAATGTAAAATTTTTCCAAAATTGTTGTGTTAGATATTTGATGTATATCGTCTAAACTCAAGTACTGAAAACTCAAAGTATAACTTCATTATTAAAATTTATTTGATTTGTCATCAATATTTAATAATATTTGCATTTATGGATATTAAAATAGTCATTTAATCATTTTAATCACTCTCATTTTTATTAAAAATATTTAATAATATGATTTATTTGTATTTGCCAGCTTCTTCATCCATGACTCCACTGGCTATTTGCAAAGTTAATAGACTTAATAGAAAGAACTTTCTATCTAGAAGACGACGCATCCGAGAACAAGAGTTGTAATATGATATTTATTCTTCTGCTTCATCTTCACGTTATTCAAAACGCGTTTGAAGTAAGCACATAAATCCTTTATTTATATTCTTTATTTATCTATGATTATAATATAGACTATCATAATTATGGCTATAGGAACTTGTCTTGCTCCTTTGAATTTCGGTGCACCCGAATATAAGTGCATACATTGTGAAGAGAGTCACTTAATTATGCAAGGAGTAGTAATACACCTTTATTCTCTTTATGTTGTCGTGGAGGAAGAGTTGACCTTCCCTTTGTACAAACTCCTCCTCAATATCTACTTTCATTGTTGAATGGATCAGCAGGACGTTTATCAAAAATATATCGTACAAATATAAGGCGATTTAATTCCATGTTTGCATTTACATCTTCTGGTGCAAAGATTGATCGTAACATAGCAAATTCTGTAGGACCATATGTATATCGGATTCATGGTGAAAATTACCATCGTATGTGATCTTTAGTACCAAATGAAGGAAACCAACCAAAATTTGCACAACTATACATATATGATACTGATAACGAAATTGATAATAGAATAACAGCTTTAGGTCAATCTAAAATAGATCCACTTATTGAGAGACGTGTGGTTAATGAACTTGTGCAAATGCTCGATAGCAATAATGAATTGGTTAAAATTTTTAGGATGGCTCGTGACAGATTTAGAAATAATGAATGCATAAATTTGGCTATAAAATTAGTAAGCAATCGATCATCAAATGGTTTACAATACGATGCACCTTGTGTGTCCGAAATAGCGGGTTTGATTGTAGGCGACGTAGGTTGCGGTCAACCTGATCGCGAAATTGTTGTTCATGGTAAAAATGGTGTTCTCAAACGAATTGACATGTTACACCCATGTTATATGGCTTTACAGTATCCATTATTATTTCCATATGGTGAAAATGGTTTTACTTTAGGTTTACAATACTCTGATGACGTTGACTCCGTAACAAGCAAAATAATGTTTATTACAATGGCCGAGTACTATAGTTTTAGATTCCAACAACGCGAAGGTGAAGGTCAAACCGTACTAAGAGGTGGTAAATTGTTTCATCAGTACATTGTTGATGCATTTTCTTGTATTGAGCAAAATAGGCTATTTTACATTAGAAGTAATCAAGAAAACCTCCGCACAGAAATGGTAAAGGGCATCCAAGATGCTATCCATCGTGGTGATAGGGACAGCAGTTCTTTAGGTAAACGAATTGTATTGCCACCATCATTTACAGGAGGTCCTCGATATATGTTTCAAAATTATCAAGATGCTCTTGCTATTTGCGGTCAGTTTGGTCCTCCTCAACTTTTTATAACATTCACTTGCAATAGTAAATGGCCTGAAATAAAACATGCACTCCTAGAAGGTCAAACAACAGACGATAGACCCGATCTTATTGCACGAGTGTTCAAAATGAAAGTTGATGAACTAATTTCAGACATCAGGTCAGGCACTATTTTTGGACCGATAATCGCAGGTAAGTAATTTTTTTTAATCATAACATTACATTTCAATTTATCGTTTCTTAAATTTCCACTAAATTATATGTTATCTTTTTCAGTTATATACACTATTGAATTCCAAAAAAGGGGAATGCCACATGTACATATAATCGTATGGTTGCACAAAAATGATAAGACAATAGATATTAATAAAATAGATGAAATAATTAGTGCAGAAATTCCCGATCCAATTGATGAACCAGTTGAATATGAAGTAGTACAAAACTTCATGATACATGGTCCTTGTGGAGAAGCTAATCCAAGATGCCCGTGTATGGCTAACAATGTTTGCACCAAAAAATTTCCTCAAAGGTTTATAGAATCAACACATATCGATGATAACGGAAGAGTTAAATATAAAAGAAGAAACAATGGTCGTACAGTCTTAAAAAAAGGAATATATTTGGATAACAGCTACGTTGTACCGTATAACATTACTCTTTTATTAAAATACCAAGCACATATAAATGTTGAAAGCACAGGTGATGCCCAAATGATTAAGTACCTCTTCAAATATGTAACAAAAGGACTCGACAGATCAATGGTGATAATTGGTAGTTATAACATATCAAATAACACGAATGTTAATCAAAATATTGAATTCGATGAAATTGTTTCCTATCTAGATTGTAGATATCTATCAGCACCTGAAGCTGCTTGGAGAATTTTCAAGTTTGACATCCACCTAACAGAACCCGGAGTTGAACGATTAGTAGTACATTTGCCATATGAAAATAATGTGATTTATAAAGAAGATGAAACATTAGATCAAGTTTTGCATAGACCATCTTGTCATCAAACAATGCTTACGGAATGGTTCAAAACCAACTCTATTCATGATAATGCACGTACACTAACATATGCACAATTTCCTACTAAATGGGTTTGGGATGTTAAATTAAGGTCTTGGACTATAAGAAAAAAAGGACACAGAATAGGGCGAATAACATATGTGCATCCAGCTTCCGGTGAATTATATTACCTACGCATGCTTTTAAACACATGTAAAGGTGCGCAGAGTTATGCAGATGTAAGAACAATAAATGATATAGAATACCCGAATTTTCATGATGCTTGCATGCAGTTAGGATTACTTGGAGATGATAAAGAATGGGAACAAGCTATGTTGGATGCAAATATATGGGCTACAGGCCAACAAATGAGACAATTATTTGTAAGTTTGCTTATATTTTGTGAGGTAACCGATCCAAATAGTTTAATGGAAAAATTTATAGAATCCATGAGCTCAGACATATTACATAAAACAAATGATACTCTTAACTCGAAGCATATCCCTGATTTTATTAATGCTAAAGTTAGAAATGATGCTCTTATTGATCTTGAATACCTATTAAATCGTAGTGGCACCACTCTTTCAAAATTTGGTTTACCATCACCACAAGATTCATGTTCTGGTTATGAGGTAAATAGGTTAATCACAGAAGAATTTAAGTATGATATAGCTTTTCTTCGTCGTGATCATGAACAAAGAATTTCTGTTTTGAATATGGAACAAAAAAGGATTTATGACTTGGTACTTGATTCAGTATTAAAATCAAATGGAATGTGTTTTTTTATATATGGTCATGGTGGAACAGGTAAAACTTTTGTATGGCATACTATAATTTCCAGAATAAGATCACAAAATGGTGTCGTTTTGGCTGTAGCCTCTTCAGGCATTGCATCACTTTTGCTTCCTGGTGGTAGAACTGCCCATTCTCGATTTAAAATACCAATTGAAGTAACAGGATTTTCAACATGTGAAATTAAGCGTGGCACTAATTTGGCATCTCTAATTGAAATTGCATCTCTTATAATATGGGATGAAGCACCAATGAATCATAGGCATTGTTTTGAAGCCTTGGATAGGTCGTTGCGTGACATCATTGTTGGGGAATATCCTCGACCCCGGGCCCGCGCAGCGGAATGAAGGCCCGGTCCGATTCCCCGATTCCCGAGATCACGCCACGACTTCGAGGGTACGATGCGAATAGAAGGATAGATCTATACCAGTGCCAAATTGATGGCACACGAAGGGTTGATCGCCGCCTTCTATTTCCTGTCACGTTGGTGACAATCCGCGCATCCCATACCACGCGTCCTTCACCAATCGTTTGTTATGCCGGTTCACTCGACTTCGTCTTCGTGCGTCCAAGTGTTTCTACCGTCTTTCTCACTCGAGTCGATCACAATCGAAGAACCACAAACGTCGTTCCTCTACTTGTATCCACGTTGATTCGTAAGACGTCGGTCGCGAATGCATCTGCCTAGACGATGCACCGGCGAACTTGCTCGATCTAATCGATTCTCTATCTCTCGAGAAACTCCTTTCTCGATTTCTCTCTCTTCACACCTTTTCACTCACGAAAGATCAAATCTGAATTTGCTCTTTTCTTTTGTGTCTTAGGCAGAATAATACTGATTCAATTGCTTAGTAAGGAGAGAGAAAGTATCCCATTTATATCTAATAGGATCAGGATTAGCCAAAAGGCATGTATATCCAATATACACCCTTTCACACAGAAAACTGCATGAACCTGTTCAGTATTCTGTCCAGACGAAATTGATAAATTTCTCTGACAGAAAATCACCCAACATGAAAGTTGTAGATAATTAGCGGCGAACTTGCTCGATCTAATCGATTCTCTATCTCTCGAGAAACTCCTTTCTCGATTTCTCTCTCTTCACACCTTTTCACTCACGAAAGATCAAATCTGAATTTGCTCTTTTCTTTAGTGTCTTAAGCAGAATAATACTGATTCAATTGCTTAGTAAGGAGAGAGAAAGTATCCTATTTATATCTAATAGGATCAGGATTAGCCAAAAGGCATGTATATCCAATATACACCCTTTCACACAGAAAACTGCATGAACCTGTTCAGTATTCTGTCCATACGAAATTGATAAATTTCTCTGACAGAAAATCACCCAACATGAAAGTTGTAGATAATCTAATTATCTACAAAACCCAATTTGGCCCAGACCAATTGGAGTCCGTATGCAAAAGTTATGACTGTTTTACTAACTGTATGTCATACTGTTGCACCCTTTCGGTATTTCACATAAACGACACTCATACTTCGTTCATATGAAATATATTTCTACATGAAGGTTATATATAATCTAATTATCTATCTAACCCAATTTGAACCATTCAAATCGGATTTTCCTACTGAAAGTTATGGCTACAAATGTACGCTTACATTCGTTCATCCACGTGTACACTTTTACGGTTGATCCGAAACTGTACTCATGCATATCCAATACGCACGATTTTAGAGAATATAGCTCGCGTATCAAATACCAAGCTATGCACATCCAATGTGCCGATTTTATGATCAAGCCCGACTTAGTACGACTCGTTGTGTGACCATGTAGGTTCGACTTAACGATGGCAGTAGGTTGTTTCCAATGCCTACAAGCTCATGAGCGGGATCTAGTCACTCCATCATAGCTACCCATGTTAAACGAATAATGATTGTGATCATTGTGCCTATCTCGAATAGCGGTTACTAGTTCTCTTGTTTGCGATATCCGTTAATCAAAAGGCATAGTTATAGTCATCCTTATAATTTGATTAACTACACTTATTCCCCGATTCCGAGTTGATTTAACAAATTTCAATCGATATTAACCATTAATATCATTGACTCTGGCCAGAGATTTCGTTAATCGACTCATCGAGCGGCGCCTAAGAGATATCTCTTCCTTTCGGAATAAACAATTCCTATCTTGGAGACTCACATTGAATTCCGTGTTTCGGACAATACCCAATGATGACCCTTTTAACTCCCTGTTACGGTGAGCGTAAGATCATATCAAAGCATTGTGTTACGCACGTAACGCAATCAATGATCCCCTCAAGTATGAAGAACCTAAAACCCCATCCGTCGCAAGTCCATCTATAATGACTAAACCATGTCATGGACTCGCGGCTTCGGTCATATCCAATACATGTAACCTAACATATATCTACGTTCCCGATTCGACAAGCACCTTGTCCTATGATTAGCAAAACATAATCATCTCCTCGGCAAACGTACTAGTGTACGCGTTCAGTCTATTATCTAATAATAGAAATGCTTCTCTCTTAAGAAAGCTGATCCGCGACTAGGGATGTTTAGAAATGACACTTTAAGTGTGACGGTTTTGCTGCACATGGTCCTCAACCGTGTCGACGTCCACACAAGTTCAAATCAAGGTTCATGTAACAATCATATTACACAACCCAGCACACAGTTTTCATATAAGGCGAATGCATATTAATTTAAGTAAACAAAAATTTTAAAAGGGATGCATTCATATGGACTAAGTATTTGGGTGATACAACGTTTACCTATGGGTATCTCCATACCCATAACATGCGAGGACTATCGTATTAGATAACTACACTCTACTCTCTTCTTCCTCCTCTAGGTATCTCCATACCCATAGTCATCGCATGACAGTCACGCGCGACTAGAGAGAGCGGTTTTGTAAACGGGTCCGCACGTTCCCGCTAGTGTTAATCATCATCAGGATTGGAACATTTCCAATACCTACGATCACATCTTTTCACAAAATTTCATGGATCAAATGAAAATTTCTGAGTATTGGCTAGAAGTGGTTGTGACCTCGGCATTTTTGGCTTGTACTATTGCGTCTCACGCAATAAACAACCATAAATCCGATGACTCGTGACTACTAGAGTTTGGTCATGTATCCTTGATCCATACCACTTCCTTTTGCGATTAATAACCGCAATATACTCGCCACCATAAATAGAATCATAAACTATTGGTCTTGTGGAACCTTTCCACATAACCGTCGTGACCGAATATCATATGCATTCGATAGATAAGTCACTACATAACCGTCGTACCCTTAGAGTATTGGCTAGAAGTGTTGGCTAGAAGTATTGGCTAGAAGATTTCTTGTGGAACCGTCGTGACCGAATATCTTGTGGAACCTTTTCACAAAATTTCATGGATCAAATGAAAATTTCTGAGTATTGGCTAGAAGTGGTTGTGACCTCGGCATTTTTGGCTTGTACTATTGCGTCTCACGCAATAAACAACCATAAATCCGATGACTCGTGACTACTAGAGTTTGGTCATGTATCCTTGATCCATACCACTTCCTTTTGCGATTAATAACCGCAATATACTCGCCACCATAAATAGAATCATAAACTATTGGTCTTGTGGAACCTTTCCACATAACCGTCGTGACCGAATATCATATGCATTCGATAGATAAGTCACTACGTGACCGAATATCATATGCATTCGATAGATAAGTCACTACATAACCGAATATCATATGCATTCGATAGATAAGTCACGACGATCAAATCTCGTACCATCAACCCTTAGAGTATTGGCTAGAAGTGGTTGTGACCTCGGCATTTTTGGCTTGTACTATTGCATCTCACGCAATAAACAACCATAAATCCGATAACTCGTGACTACTAGAGTTTGGTCATGTATCCTTGATCCATACCACTTCCTTTTGCGATTAATAACCGCAATATACTCGCCTCCGTAAATAGAATCATAAACTATTGGTCTTGTGGAACCTTTCCACATAACCGTGTTTTCATTTAAGCAAAACATGTACACACTTTGTGATCGAAAGTCGTGCTACATATTTGGACGTGCTTAATCTTTGGAAACTGTTGTTTGTTATAACTCTTTATAACCAACACGTCCTCCACACCATTATAGATAATTAATCCTGAATTCTTTCGCAAAGTATTCAAGGATAAACTTCACCTCTATCAATAGAAATCCCGATGGGTTTAAATATACATAACCATTATGTATATATTTGTATAACCATTATACATTCACAAGAGTTAGTCTCATGTAATCGAATTACATTCAAACTCATGTGATTCCCATGAATTTTGTTGACGGTGAACTAGACGCTATATTTGTATGACAGATAGCCATATACATATCATGACAGATATAATAGATCCTAACATCAAATGTAAGGCATCATATTATTACTTTTCGCGCTGCTTGATGTCTCACATCGAGCCGTTGAAAATTTCTGCCATTCGACATTTCGATTTAACTCCTCCAAGGTGTTTACATGTTGAAAACCATTTTCAACAATATGTCGATATATGTGCTATAACATAGAACGAGGAACTTCTTAGATCTATCCTATAGATCTTCACGCTTAATTCATAAGCGGTCTCGTCTAAATCCTTTGTCGTTACAAGAAATATAACGCAGCTCCCACTAACCTTCATGTGTACACAAAGTTTCCATTCGTTTCGACAATTTTATAACAGTTTATAATTTTGTCAAAACGAATATTCCAATTCCGAGAAGCTTTCTCTAATCCATCATATGGATCTTTAAAGCGTGCATATCTTATCCCCGATTCTTATGAATCGACAAAACCGTAAGGTTGTGTCAAGTACACATCCTTTCATAAAATTTATGTCAAGAAATTCGGTTTTGACATCCATTTTGCCACATCACATAGTCATAATACGCGACCATGGCAAGCAGAATTTCGAGAATGGGAAAGCATGGCAACAAGCGAAAACGTTTCTTCATAGTCCGACTATGAATTGCATGAAACTTTTCGCAAAACGCCTCGCTTTACATATATGCGTATTCCTATCCATGTCGGTTCTTCATCTTGAAAAACCCACTCACATTTCACGGGTCTAACCCAGAAAGTAATGAAATCAAGTTCTGAACTTGATAAATTACATGGATCGAATCTCAGATTTCATGACACCATGTCATGTGGAATCAACTTTTCATAGCATCCTTGTAGGATATCGAATCATCATATGATTTCGATCTATCATCATTAGCCTCGATAAATCCGTATTTACCGGCTTATGATATAGCCTACTTGATCTACGAAAAATTCCTTTGTGTGTTTGACTTGCGTTCATCAACTCTTGATGAAGCCATGTCAACTTTCATCGGTACAATGTTCATTTTCAAATCACGAACTCTTTCGAGATTTATTCTACTCCCACTAGCCCGCATAGAGATAAATGGCACCAAGTTCCAAACTTGTGCGCATCTAGTCCTCCTCCAAGAAGGCATCTCTTCGAGCCACGAAAATCTCATTTTCGTCGGGACGTTAGAATTAATACCCTTTAGTTTCCTTAAGGATAAACGAACAATTTTCAGATTTGGGATTGAGTTTAATCGAAACAAATTTCGAAATATACCCACATCCTCAAATCTGTACAAATGACCACTTCGGAACCATTCCGATCCATATCTCATATGGCGTCTTTTGTACCGATTAGAAGGTTTATGGTCCATATCTTATATGCAACCATTCATTAGTGCCGCTGTCTCAAGGGCGTATCCCCAAAACATTTTTGGGAGATCCTATTGACTTATCATTTATCGAACTATGTCCAACATGCGTTCATTTCCTCTTTTCGGACACATCTCAATGTTCCAAATAAAGGCAATCGTGAAACGATTTCACAATCATAAATGATCATCAATATTCATAACTCAAATATCGCCTCTTCGATCCTATCGAAAGGTTTAGCTCAAATACTCGCCTTCTTGATCCTATCGAAAAGCTTTGATTTTCTTGCTTAGTCGATTTTGTATTTCGTTTTGAAACTCTTTGAACCTTTCAAAAGTCTCCATTTCGGCACGCATTAAATAAATATTTTCATATCTACTTTAACCGTTCATAAACGTAACAAAATACCGATAGCCTCCTCTTGCCTCGGAACTTATCGGAACATTACATCTAAATATAATTTCCAATAATTCGTTGGATCTTTCTCCAACCTTTGGAGAATGATGCCATTGTCGTCTTGCCTAATAAATAAGTATCGCATTAATCAATCGAATCTAATTTGGATGATTCTAGCAATCCATCATATGGAATCTAGATACGCGAATCTCGTTTATATGGCCAAGACGGCAATGCCAAAAGAAGCAATCAACCTCTTGGTTTAATCCTCCTCGGATTTCACCATTCTTTGAGTCATTAGTTTGGACAACTCTTTGTCCGAACTTTCTGTTTGGAAAACATTTTCCCAAAATACCCTTAGACATACATTTCTTTCGATCCCTTCTTTGAATTACAAGGACATCCACGCATCTATAAACATTGGATTCCTCGGATACTCCGAGCATCTCCAATTCAATTTTAAATCACATCTCATGCAATTTCGGGATCGACTTATCTATCGAATGCATATGATATTCGGTCACGACGATCAAATCTCGTACCATCAACACACGAGTGTTAATCCAAGACCCATAAGGCGTCTCAAAATTAACCTACTCTTTGAGCCGCATCGAACCATTCAACGCGCTCTTGCTCTTGAAACTATTTCATGAGCGTTGTGTTTTACTTTCATATACACTCGAATTCTCAAAATAATTTTGAGAAATTTGCGTCTATACATGCCACCACAAGGCACGTAATATCGTTCGATTCCTTCTTAAAGTTTATCGAACCCGGCTTTCTCTAAAGCAATAGCATTGAGCCCCGAATCTACCATTTCCGTGTACAACACGTTCCTTTAAGTCTAAGAACTATTCTTTGACTATCAAGGTTAATAACGGTAATTCCGGCCCAAAAGCCATCTATCATATCGATCTCATCGATATATTTGGTGTTGCTTGAAAACATAATTCTAAACGGATGATGAAGATTAACTCCTAACCGTGCGTACTTAATCTATATGCTTATATGATGAATATATGAGTGTGTTATTTTTATCGAATCGATAACCCTCATACCGATACGGGACTTCAAGTCCATAACACTCAAGACCCATATTTTACGATCCTCCCACAAGTTGCTTTGGCAGGCGAGTGGGATCTCGCTATTTAGGTAGGATTATATCCAATCGCATCCAATGCGACTCTCGAACCTTTATAGGATTTCGGTGATGGATCGTATCCTATACAATCCCAGTTCCGTGTGTGCATCCTATCTATGCCCCGAACTTCCAATCAAGTCGGCTTTGGCCTCAACCCTTACTGGCTTGAACGGTTAAGTCACAACCATACTCATCGTATCGTTCAAATAAACTACTAATAAGTCGGCTTTGGCCTTAACCCTTATCAGTCCCTATTTAACGCTTGCCACCCCGTCGATGACTACAATAACCCATGTCGGCTTTGGCCTTAACCCATGTGAGACGTAGTACCGATCATAGTGGTTGTGAATATGGAAGGCATTTCCATGACTTAAATATTATGAGGGATCATGCCATTGCATGTTTCTAAATTCGTGACATAATCATATTATATCACTATCACAAGATTTGTAAATGCATATGATTTATTTAGGGAGATTAATTATTCTAAATAATTAATTATCTAATATGCTAGAATGTTTGATGCCGATCAAATCGATATAAAGAACTAAAAATTCCGAGTTTCGTAGCCAAAGTTATCGCGAAAACAAAAACAGCATCAAGAGAAGGGTCCGTTTTAACGGACTTCCCCATCCGTTGTAACGCAAGGGTCGTGGGGCGCGGGAAAACCTCGCCCGGGACGCGTCCGGGGCGCCAAAAACTGCCCCCGGGGCGGCAGAAAAACTGTTTTTCTGCACCCTTTCGGTATTTCATTAGAACAACACTAATACTTCGCTCAAATGAAATATATTACAACATGAAAGTTCTAGATAATCTCATTATCTAACTAACCCAATTTGAACCATTCAAATCGCAATTTTCTACTAAAAATTATACCAGTTTTAGTAAAATACGAACAAATGAAAATGTAAGTTTATCCAATAGACACCTTTTCAACCAGAAAACTACAGACACCTTTTCAGTATTCTGTTGAAACAAAAATATTAAATTGTTCCAACCGACTTTGAACGTGAACGAAAGTTCTAGATAATCTTATTATCTAACTAACCCAATTGGATTGGACTCAATTGGAGTTTCTATGCGACATATACGGACGTTTTAGTCTCTGTATGTCAAACAGTCGCACCCTTTCAGTATTTCATAAAAACGACACTGATAATTCGTTCAAATGAAACAACTTTCTGTATCAAAGTCATAGATAATCTCATTATATAACTATGCCAATTTGATCCAATCAATTTGGAGTTTCCTACTGAAAATTATCTTAGTTTTACTCACTGTTTCGTATTCTAATTTTCTGCAGATTTTGCCGTTTTGTCCGTTTTCGCTCGTTTCCAAAACGATAAATCATGAAACTTTTTCACGATCATTCCTAGATACTCTCAATCAACTTTTGATCGATCTCTAGCGAATTCCACTTGTGATTTTAACGGAATTTGACTTTCTCTATATGTAACATCATGCAAACGGGTACGAACTTTGATAACCCGTACGTATATCTAATATACGACTATGATTCGACCCTCGAATCGATGGAGATCGCTCTGATACCACTGTTGGGGAATATCCTCGACCCCGGGCCCGCGCAGGGGAATGAAGGCCCGGTCCGATTCCCCGATTCCCGAGATCAAATAATGGATGCATCAATCACAAGATCACCCATATGGAAATATTTCAAGATATTTGTGTTAAAAGAGAATATGCGTCTATCAATGAATAATGTTAATGTATCAGATATTAAAGAATTTGCAGATTGGGTTTTATCAGTAGGTGACGGCACAATCCCATCAATATCTATCGAAAATGACCCAGAAGATAACTGGATAAATATACCACGTGATTTATTGCTTCCACATGAAGACGATCCTATTGCAACAATTTGTACACACTTGTATACAAACCTTCATAACAATCTAAAGAACAATGAATATTTTAAACAACGTGCTATTATAACACCGAAAAACGATTGTGTTGATTCCATAAATTTCTACATGTTATCACGATTTCCAGGCCAAGAGAGAAGTTATCTTAGTTTTGACTCCATTGCAGCAACAACAAGTGGTTCCACAGATTTTTCAATGTATTATACAACAGAATTTCTCAATTCTTTCAAAATGCCAGGTATTCCTGATCATGAACTAAACCTTAAAATAGGATGTCCAATAATGTTATTGAGAAATATAAATCCTGTTATAGGATTATGTAATGGCACACGTTTAATAGTTACGCAACTTGCACACAGAGTAATCGAAGGAGTTATAATAACCGGTGATCATATAGGAACTAAGGCTTTCATACCCAGAATAGTTTTTTTTGGAACTACAACAAATTTGCCGTTCAAGCTAAAACGACGTCAATTTCCAATAAGACTTTGTTTTTCCATGACAATTAATAAAAGTCAAGGTCAAACTCTTGAAAAGGTAGGTTTGTTTTTGCCAAAACCTGTATTTTCGCACGGACAACTTTACGTTGCATTATCCAGAGTAACATCGCGTCAAGGACTAAAAGTGTTAATTTGTGATCCAAAAAGTGGATATGAAACATATACCAAAAATGTGGTTTACAAAGAAATTTTCAAAGATCTAGAAACCATTTGTGTTTCTTGAACAAAAATAATATGCACTTAAAAATAATGTTGTCCGATTACTTGCGGAAACATGAATATGCCGTATTTTCATTTAAAATACATCAATTTTAATCTTGAGAATGTAATATTAACTAATTAAAAATTGAAAACTAAAAAAATAAAATAAAATGCTCCTTTAATAAATTGTAAAATAATATTGTACATGCAAAAAATTCAAATTTCCATATCATTTCTATACATTTTAAAATCTGGAACTCAAATTGCTTTAAGATTTTTGTAAAAGAAAAAAATCTTTACTTTTCGGCAACTCATATTCATAATTTCCAAATCTGGAATTTGAAGAGTCAGATTCTCAAAAAAAATGAATTAAACATTTAAACATTCCAAAAAGTTTATATAGATTGGAAAGTAAATTCAACTCTTGCATACCCTAATCCCGATTTGCAAAGTAAATTCTGGATTTATTAAAATTTTCAATTATAGAGGGTTTTCTTGCAAATTTGAAACAATATAGTTTGGACCTTGAACATGGATATACCATAGCACAAAATATGAAAACGATTGACCACCTGATATATCAATCCTGAAAAGTAATATCAGCACGAATCATCACTAAAAGTGTTTTAAGCTCCACAGAAACTTCAACGGCAAAATACCCTTATCTCCCAAATTTCAATACTACTGCTTGCGTGTTTTTCATAATATTGAATTTATGTTTATAAAAATATTGATATTGTTATTCAATTCAATTGCCAACCTTACATTACCGCTTATAGCACTGTCATTTGTAAATTCAGATTTCATATAAATTTAAAAAACCGGGAAACTATTGCATACCTTAATCCAGAATTGCTTGTAATGGAATTCGGAAAACCAGGAATCCTAAACTCTAGAAAATTTGGAATTGTAAAGAAACTTATAAAACCTGGATTTGAAATTTCGTCTCTTTCATTCCACATTCACTGAGGGCATGTTTGTTTTGAGGGATTTTGATGTATTGTACTCAAGTATCCTGTATTTTGACCAAAATCCCTTGTTTGATTTCATGAAGTATTACATTTTATGTTCCAAATCCCTGTATTTTGTACTCCCCTTCAAAAATCTGTATTCCAAAATCCACCAGACCTCTCTCATCCGTGTATTTGGATTTGGGCGTGAAATATACTATTCATTACCCACTTGTTTATCTCCACCATTTTTATTTCATCCTCTTTGATCTCTTTGATGCTTAACCCTAGCCTTTCTTCTTGAAAAGTCACTCTCTTCTCGTCAGAATTTTCACTTTTCTCACTCATCTTCTTATTCAGGTATGCTATTTGTTCATTTGAGGCTCTTACGAAACTATCCTGAAAAAAAAAATTGGGAACTTTCTTGAGATAAAGACAAAAATTTCATGGGTATTGATGGTCAATCCACTATTGATTTGTTAATTGCTTGCTTACTCTTGCAATTATTTTGAGTCACGACCATAAAATTTATATTTCTTTAGTGTCTCTTTTGCAGATTTGTTTCCATTGCAAAATTATCTTTAAACTCAAATTAGAATGAAGTCAAATTAGAATGAAGTCCTTGAACTACTGTATATTATCTTTAAACTCAAATTATCTTTAGTGTCTCTTTTGCTCTTACGAAATTATTTTGAGTCCCCTTTTGAAAGTCATTTCTCTGTAAAATTTAAACTTTATACTACTGTATACTATCTTGATCTCAAATTAGAATGAAGTCCTTGAACTCTAATTGTTTACATTTGGCAATTAACTTTAAACTTAGATGAATTTATACTGACTACCATTAATTGATCCTTACTCTCTTAATTAGCCACTGTCTATCATTAATTGATCATTATTTTTTTAATTATTGTAGGTTTGCTTCAAAATGCAATGCAACATGGTTGAGGAACATAATTGCAAAAAGCGATTAGCCCCTTATTTGTTTTTATTTACCTTTTGGATGATTTGTCGCTTACGAAAAGAAGAAGAAAAAAGGATGACATTTATTCCACTCGAAGTAAGAAGGAACCAAGCCGAGCAAAGAAGTGCATATCTCAGAAGAAACATCTATGATTCTGATGTTGCGTGTCTCGAATTGTTTCGTATGAGGAGTGGGTTATTTCTGGGTCTATGTGCGAAGTTTAGAAATTTAAAATTATTGCGCGACAGACACGCAGTGCCGGTTGAAGAGCAAGTAGCGATGTTTTTGCATACGGTAGGTCACAATGTTAGGAATAGGGTTATCAGGAGACATTTCATCCGTTCTGGCCATACCGTTAGTCGGTGTTTTCATGATGTTTTGCTAGCGATTGGTGAGTTGAGAAGTGAATATATGAAGCCGCCCACCACCGAAACTTCTCGGGTGATTCTAAATAACCATAGGTATGCACCGTATTTTAATAATTGTATTGGTGCCATTGACGGAACACATATTCATGCGAGGCCTCCACGAGAAAGAGCCGGTGCATTTATGGGTCGTAAATCACATTACACTCAAAATGTTCTTGCTGCCGTGGATTTTAATCTTCGTTTTACTTATGTCCTAGCCGGTTGGGAGGGTTCGGCTCATGATTCGAGAGTACTTGCATGTGCAATTGAAAGCGCAGACGGTATCTCCTTACCGGAAGGAAAATTTTATTTGGCCGATGCGGGATATGCTACACGTTCTGGATTTATCTCACCGTTTCGTGGGGTACGTTATCATTTAAAAGAATTTTCTGACAATCCACCCATAACCGACAAAGAATTGTTTAACCATAGACATTCATCTTTGCGCACTACGATCGAGCGAGCCTTTGGGGCTTTGAAAAATCGGTTTAAAATTCTCACTTCAAGACCTTTCTTTCCGTGGCCTACTCAAGTCGACATTGTACTTTCATGTTGTATACTTCATAATTATATAATTTCTAATGGACTCGATAGTTTAGTGCCAGATGAGGACGAAATTATGCTTCAACGAAATGAAGAAGTTCAATATCGGGGGGCAACAACTACTAGAGAGCGTCGTAATGAAAGTCGAGAATGGGTCGCAATAAGAGACGACATAATGAGACAAATGTGGGAAAATCGTGGAACTCATTAACTTGTACTTGTAATTTTTATTAAAACATTTTGCTTATTTCATATTAAGAAAATTGTGAGTTTTGTAATAGTTGTGCAATGACTATTTGTTTGGACTCTTATGTTTAGTTAAGTTTTTCTTAATCTGTTCTCAAATTGGTATTTTTTTTGTGTGGACAACATTTAGGTAAGCATTTCTAATAGTATATACTATGATTTAGTTCAGTATTTTTTTCAAACATTTTTAATTATTATATATATGTTAAGAATGGAATATTGGATATGTTATTATATTATAATCAATTAATAATGATGAAATATTGAGCCAAATAACTATCACTAACATAACTAAATTCACAATTCCACGAATACAAGTCAAACAACAGATTTTCATATCCATGATTTCGTAGTTCATCACATCAAACAACATTCATGAATAATCAAATCCATGTATAACTATATCCAGGTAATCTTAAATACACTGTATAATAAAATCCCTCAAAACAAACATGCCCTGAATGAAGCGGGGATGAACAAATACCGCTTCCCATCTCAAATTCGCGTCTGGAGCCACAAAAAGATATGCACATCTCTTCACCGGCGCCTCTAGCATCAATAATGGCTTTTCATCGCATTGTTACTATAAATAGGAGGGTAGTATCATTCTGGCTACGAAATCAGTCCCAACCTTCAACTTGTGCGAATTCTCAGTTAAGGTACTTTCCGTTTACAGATAGTTGTTTATTTGTTTTACTTTCTCATGTTTAAATATTATCTCTGTGAGTATTATGCAAATTATTTGGAATTGATTTATATTTTCTTTTTACATATTTTTGGGTGACATTTTTTTGTGTATTGTAAGCAATTCCATTACAGTAAAGTCTTAAATTACTGTAATACTTTTTTTGAGTGATTTTTTTTAAAGGTCATAAGATTTTTCATTAAGATCATGATTTTTTTAGTAATATTTTAATTCTTTTTACATTTATTTTATTTAAATTTCAGATTTAAAATTCGACAATTTCATGACTTTTTACATTTCTTTTATTTAAATTTCAGATCTAAAATTCAACAATTTCATGATGGCTACAATAGCAACTCTACAACATGGATATTCATCGACACCTTTGTTTGTACGAGTTTACAAACTATGGAATGCAATTAACCCTCAAAAGAAAAACTCTATGGATTCTATAATAAGTCTGGAATTATCTCTCATTGATGAAAAGGTTCAATTTAATTTCAATATTTTATATATATATATATATATATATATATATATATATATATATATATATATATATATATATATATATATATATACTGAAAAATATATATCTATTGTGATTTATGAATTCATCTCTTATTTTTCATTGTTGATGGTGATAATCACAAATGAATTCATGTTCATTATCTTGTTGATAAAATTGTAGGGTGATTGCATACATGCCATGTCATCCAAATACGATAAAATCAAGTTTGAGTACGCACTCGAAGAGGGAGAAGTATATCGATTTACTGACTTCATGGTCAAGAGTGTTGATAAAGCTTACAGAAATGTACCAAGAAATATGGTCATATATTTGACAAAAAGAACGAATTTCGAACATATTCAAAGCCCTCCAGCAAAAATACCGATTAGAGGATTTTTCCCTGTTGAATTTGACAATATATCTTCAAAAGTACCAAAAAAAGAGCTCGCAGGTATATTATTTTATTTATATTTATATTTAAACTTTAATTAAACAATTATTAATGTATGCAATCATATTTTTTTACAGATTTGATTGGCAATGTAACCTCAGTGGGAATGATGGACGAAATTGGTACTGATAACAACATTTGCTTCAAAAGAGACATTGAAATAGAAAATGAAAGGTACATAATCTTATAGCTTAACTTATAATAAATTTATATAACTACATTTTTTTTACATAATACATTTGCAATAACAGGCATGAACGATTGACGATTGCATTATGGGAAGATTATGGATATAATTTTGATGTGGAGAAATATGCAGATGAAAGTCAAACTAAACATGTTGTCATCGCGCTATCTGGCCTAATAGTAAAAAGTAAATAATTTCTAAATGGCATAAACATTATATTAATAAATATTCAAATAATATCATAATTTATAAAATACAATATACTTTCTTTAACCTGTAGAAGCAGAAAATCTTTACTCATTTTTTTTAATTTTTTTAATTTTTTAGAGGCAGAAAATGGGAAAACATTAATAGGGACATCATGCGGCACCCGGATTTTTGTAAATGATGGATCAGATGAAATAGAACAATATAGAAAAAAGTATTAATACACAAAACTATATTGTTTTAAAAAAATAATAATTAGGCAATTCTTTATTTTAATTAATTATAATATTTTTTGTATTTGAAGGTTAAATCACGATCCAAATCCAATAAGGAGAATCATGGGTCGAAACTATAATATTGTATCAGTTGAGGAACAAAAAAACATTAATCGTGCAACCATTCAAGAATTACTAATAATGCCAGACTACACCGTAAGTTTGTTCTATTTTACATTTTTATAATTTTGTCAATTTAACATATTCATTTGTTAAAATTAACTATATGTATTATTTATAGATTCTTAAGTTCATCATTTACATATTTCAGTGCATATTATTTACATTATTTTTATATAAATGAACGTTACAGATGGAAAAATATACGTGCACTTGTACAATAAAAGCTGTTGATTCTACAAGACCTTGATGGTACAAAAGTTGCTCAAGTTGTCATGGAAGCTTCAATAAAAACCAGACTGATTCCATGTGTCCTCATTGTGGAAAAAGAGATGCGAATCAAACTTATTCGTAAGATCAATAATATAAATTATAATTTACACCTTTACTGATTTATTCATTTAACTTCAATTTAAAACTTTTTTTTTTAAACATTTATAAACAGATATAAAATAACTTTACAAGTTGAAGATAGTACTGGAAGTACATACTTCTTGCTACTCGGAGCACAAGCTGATTCATATTTAAAAACACCATGCCAAACACATGCAGGATTCATTGAAAACAATATTCAAGGCCTACCAATAGCCTTGAACAACATAATTGGAAATGAACATATATTCCAAATTCGACGTGATAACTATCAACGTAGTGGAAATTTAGCAACCCATGTTATAACCAAAATATTTGATACGTCTCCCGCAAATAATCCAAATAGTACATCTAATACCGAAGCATCAGAAGGAACACATGCAACTAAACAACTCCGAGGAAAAAGGTATTTCCATTCTTCATATTAACACTTTGATCAGTACTAAGACAAATATGTTGTTCATATCAAATAGGGTTATGAAGGAAGATGCACAAACTCATCGTAACAAGCATGCAAAGGGTAACATGGAAGTCCCAAAAAATGGTGGGAAAAAGAAATCGAAGGTAATCAACAAGTGTTAAAGATGATGAAGTGCCAAGTTAACTACTACTTTAAGAATAATTATATAATCAGACTATTTAACGATATTATTAAATAATCAGACTATGAAACATTTTGCTTATTTTTATGATAAATAAGGATACCTAATCAGACAATTAAATAATTTGTATTTGTGGAAGGAATAATATGATATATTTATTGTATTTATGTAAGATGACATATGTTCAGTTTAGATTTGACATTTTAGTTAGTTAATTTAATGATTATATTCATCTATGATGATATGTATGTTACAACTCATTTCACAACCTTAAATATGTAACTGCAAATATAATATTTCAAATTATAAAATATGAAATTACAATTTCATATTTATGTATCATATCTCGTCCACATAATTATACTAAAATACTCTAATTATCTCATCTCATATTTTCAAATGTTCGTCTCAAATTTTATTAATGCCAACAATCTCTTCCATAACCATAAAAAATAATACTATGCATTAAATTATATGAGTATACACAAACAGGTTAAATTGTCAAAATATTTTAATAAAAATAAATAAAAACTATATTATTATATCCGCAGCGAAGCGCGGGTATTTTCCTAGTAATTAAAATTGGATATACAGGCTACCTGTCCTCTGGAATGTTTTAATGGAATTTATGATAGAATAATGAATTTAATTTATTGTTTAAATGAGAAAATCGTTTTATATGAATGTCAACGAAGTCAATATTAATATTTACTAGCTTTTTACCCGCGCAATTGCGCGGGAGCCCTTGAGTTTGTCATGATTATTCGCACATCCGAGATTTGCTATATTTTTAACCCCCTAATTTTTTTGGATATTGTAAAAAATCCTTTATCTTTTCGTAAACTCCAAAAATATTTTTGACCAAACTTTTATTTTAAAATACCCCTTATGGATGATATTAATTTTTTTTTTCCAAAATACCCTTCAAATCTCATATGTAATAATTAAAAGTTATTTTTGTTATTTTTTATTAATTTGAAGAAAATTCATAAACACTTCTTAACATGTAGTGATTTAAAAAAATTTAAATTATTACATATTTTGTTTGTATAATTTTAATATTCCATTCTTTATTCATAAAAAACTAACATTAAATAATAATAAAATAAATAATAATAAATAAACACCTTGCAAATATATTCATAGAAAATATCTATTTACACATCTACTTTTTATTTTAGTTTTCCTTTTATGTATTTTTTAATAGTTTTATGATATTTTATTTTTAAATATTTGCAAGATGTTCTTTTAATAATATTGTTGAACTTATTATAGTTTCATGTTAGTCTTTCAAGAAAAATAATACATAAGTCGAATATTTGTAATGAATGAAATATTAAAATTATTTAACATATAACATATAGTAATTTTTTTTTTAATTATTATATATTACAGAAAGTTTAAGAATTTTTTAAAATTAAAGGAAGCATTTTTTGTTTTAATGAATAAATATGTAAATTAATTGTTTTTTACAATATCTAAAAATTTAAGGAGTCTTTTGAAAATTTTCCAAGTAAAGTGGTGATAGGAAGGCATAATAAGGTGGTGATGTGGAGGCATGAGATGAGAGGAATTATTAATAATGTAAAAAAGGACCGAAATTTAAATAAAAAAGGACCAAAATATTAATAAAAAGTACCAAAGTGTGAACTAAAACTGAAAAGGACGAACATATAAATAAAAAAGACTGTAATGTAAATTGAAAAATGTTAAAAAGGACCGATATGTAAATAAAA
Organism: Luzula sylvatica; assembly: GCA_946800325.1. Classification (NCBI taxonomy): domain Eukaryota; kingdom Viridiplantae; phylum Streptophyta; class Magnoliopsida; order Poales; family Juncaceae; genus Luzula; species Luzula sylvatica. The sequence continues at coordinate 42,763,022 of OX326959.1, forward strand.
GAGGATAAAAATGTAAATATGAAGGACCAAAATGTAAGTTTTTCAACTTAAAAGGACCGAAATGTAAATAAAAAGGACCGAAATGTAGTTTTTTCAATTAAAAAAGACCTATATATAAATAAAAAAGGACCGAAATGTAAATAATTTTTTTTAACAAAGAGGCCCCTGGTCCAAAATGTAAATTTTAAAACTTCGAAGGACCAAAATGGAAATATAAAGGATGAAAATGTAAATAAAAAAGGACCAAAATGTAATTTTAAATGCAATTTTTTAATTAAAAAGGACCAAAATGAAAAAAAGGACCGAAATGTAAATAAAATTTCTTTTTTACAAAGAGGCTCCTGGACCAAAATGTAAATTTTAAAACTTCGAAGGACCAAAATGCAAATATAAAGGACCAAAATGTAAATTTTTTTTAAAAAGAGGACCAATTTGAGGCCCCTGGACCAAAATGTAAATTGTAAAACTGTTGGGGAATATCCCCGACCCCGGGCCCGCGCAGCGGAATGAAGTCCCGGTCCGATTCCCCGATTCCCGAGATCACGCCACGACTTCGAGGGTACGATGCGATTAGAAGGATAGATCTATACTAGTGCCAAATTGATGGCACACGAAGGGTTGATCGCCGCCTTCTATCTCCTGTCACGTTGGTGACAATCCGCGCGTCCCATACCACGCGTTCTTCATCTTGAAAAACCCACTCACATGTCGGGAGATCCTATTGACTTATCATTTATCGAACCATGTCCAACATGCGTTCATTTCCTCTTTTCGGACACATCTCAATGTTCCGAATAAAGGCAATCGTGAAACGATTCCACAATCATAAATGATCATCAATATTCATAACTCAAATATCGCCTCTTCGATCCTATTGAAAGGTTTAGCTCAAATACTCGCCTTCTCGATCCTATCGAAAAGCTTTGATTTTCTTGCTTAGTTGATTTCGTATATCGTTTTTGAAACTCTTTGAACCTTTCAAAAGTCTCCGTTTCAGCACGCATTAAATAGATATTTTCATATCTACTTTAACCGTCCATAAACATAACAAAATACTGATAGCCTCCTCTTGCCTCGGAACTTATCGGATCATCTACATGTGAATGTAAGTTCCAATAATTCGTTGGATCTTTCTCCAACCATTGGAGAATGATGCCCTTTGTCGTCTTGCCTAATAAATAAGTATCGAATTAATCAATCAAATCTAATTCGAATGATTCTAGCAATCCATCATATGGAATCTAGATACGCGAATCTCGTTTATATAGCCAAGACGGCAATGCCAAAATGAGCAATCAACCTCTTGGTTTAATCCTCCTCGGATTTCACCATTCTTTGAGTCATTAGTTTGGACAACTCCTTGTCCGAACTTTCTGTTTTGGAAAACATTTTCCAAAAATACCCTTAGACATACATTTCTTTCGATCCCGCTTTTGAATTACAAGGACATCCACGCATCTATATGCATTGGATTCCTCGGATACTCCGAGCATCTCCAATTCAAATTTAAATCGCATCTCATGCAATTCAGGGATCGACTTATCTATCGAATGCATATGATATTCGGTCACGACGATCAAATCTCGTACCATCAACACACGAGTGTTAATCCAAGACCCATAAGGCGTCTCAAAATTAACCTACTCTTTGAGCCGCATTGAATCATTCAACGCGCTCTAGCTCTTGAAACTATTTCATGAGCATTGTGTTTTACTTTCATATACACCCGAATTCTCAAAACAATTTTGAGAAATATGCGTCCATACATGCCACCACAAGGCACGTAATATCGTTCGATTCCTTCTTAAAGTTTATGGAACCCGGCTTTCTCTAAAGCCAATGCCTCGAGCCCCGAATCTACCATTTCCGTGTCCAACACGTTCCTTTAAGTCTAATAACTATTCTTTGACTATCAAGGTTAATAACGGTAATTCCGGCCCAAAAGCCATCTATCATATCTATCTCATCGATATATTTGGTGTTGCTTGAAAACATAATTCTAAACGGATGATGAAGATTAACTCCTAACCGTGCGTACTTAATCTATATGCTTATATGATGAATATATAAATGTGTTATTTTTATCGAATCGATAACCCTCATACCGATACGGGACTCCAAGTCCATAACACTCAAAACCCATATTTCTGTTCCTCCCACAAGTGACTTTAGCCTATCGGGTGGGATCCCGTTATTTAGGTAGGATGAATATCCAATCGTATCCAATACGACTCTTGAACCTTTATAGGATTTCGGTGATAGATCGTATCCTATACAATCCCTGTTCCGTGTGTGCATCCTATCTATGCCCCGAACTCCAATCTGATTGGCCTGGACGGTTAAGTCACAACCATCTCCAACGTATCGTTCAAATAAGCTACTAGTGAGTCGACTTTAGCCTGTGCTTCACAAGTCCCGATTTAACGCTTGCCACCCTTTCGATTGTTTCAATATCACGTGCCCGACTTTAGCCTGAACCCACGTGAAACGTAACACCGAACTCGGTAGTTGTGGATATGGAAGACATTTCCATGACTTAAATATTATGAGGGATCATGCCATTGCATGTTTAAATTAATTTGTGACATAATCATATTATATCACTATCACAAGATTTGTAAATGCATATGATTTATTTAGGGAGATTAATTATTCTAAATAATTAATTATCTAATATGCTAGAATGTTTGATGCCGATCAAATCGATATAAAGAACTCAAAATTCCGAGCTTCGTAGCCAAAGTTATCGCGAAAACAAAAACAGCAGCCAGAGAAGGGTCCGTTATAACGGACTGCCCCATCCGTTGTAACGCAGGGGCCGTGGGGCGCGAGAAAACCTCGCCCGGGACGGCAAAAACTGCCCCCGGGGCGGCAGAAAAACTGTTTTTCTGCACCCTTTCGTTATTTCATTAGAACGACACTAATACTTCGCTCAAATGAAATATATTACAACATGAAAATTCTAGATAATCTCATTATCTAACTAACACAATTTGAACCATTCAAATCGGAATTTTCTACTGAAAGTTATACCAGTTTTAGTAAAATACGAACAAATGAAAAGGTAAGTTTATCCAATACACACCTTTTCAACCAGAAAACTACAGACACCTTTTCAGTATTCTGTTGAAACAAAAATATTAAATTGTTCCAACGGACTTTGAACGTGAACGAAAGTTCTAGATAATCTTATTATCTAACTAACCCAATTGGATTGGACTCAATTGGAGTTTCTATGCGACATATACGGAAGTTTTAGTCTCTGTATGTCAAACAGTCGCACCCTTTCATTATTTCATAAAAACGACACTGATAATTCGTTCAAATGAAAAAACTTTCTGTAACAAAGTCATAGCTAATCTCATTATCTAACTACTTCAATTTTATCCAATCAATTTGGAGTTTCCCACTGAAAATTATCTTAGTTTTACTCACTGTTTCGTATTCTAATTTTCTGCAGATTTTGCCGTTTTGTCCGTTTTCGCTCGTTTCCAAAACGATAAATCATGAAACTTTTTCACGATCATTCCTAGATACTCTCAATCAACTTTTGATCGATCTCTAGCGAATTCCACTTGTGATTTTAACGGAATTTGACTTTCTCTATATGTAACATCATGCAAACGGGTACGAACTTTGATAACCCGTGCGTATATCTAATATACGACTATGATTCGACCCTCGAATCGATGGCGATCGCTCTGATACCACTGTTGGGGAATATCCCCGACCCCGGGCCCGTGCAGCGGAATGAAGGCCCGGTCCGATTCCCCGATTCCCGAGATCACGCCACGACTTCGAGGGTACGATGCGATTAGAAGGATAGATCTATACCAGTGCCAAATTGATGGCACACGAAGGGTTGATCGCCGCCTTCTATCTCCTGTCACGTTGGTGACAATCCGCGCGTCCCATACCACGCGTCTTCCACCACTCGTTAATTACGCCGGTTCACTCGACTTCGTCCTCGTGTATCCAAGCGTTTCTATCGTCTTTCTTACTTGAGTCGATCACAATCGAAGAGCCACAAACGTCGCTCCTCTACATGTATCCACGGTGATTCGTAAGACATCGGTCGCGGATGCACCTGCCTAGACGATGCACCGGCGAACTTGCTCGATCTAATCGATTATCTATCTCTCGAGAAACTCCTTTCTCGATTTCTCTCTCTTCACACCTTTTCACTCACGAAAGATCAAATCTGAATTTGCTCTTTTCTTTTGTGTCTTAGGCAGAATAATCTGATTGAATTGCTTAGTGAGGAGAGAGAAAGTATCCTATTTATATCTAATAGGATCAGGATTAGCCAAAAGGCATGTATATCCAATATACACCCTTTTCACACAGAATACTGCATGAACCTGGTCAGTATTCTGTCCAGACGAAATTGATAAATTTCTCTGACAGAAAATCACCCAACATGAAAGTTGTAGATAATCCAATTATCTACACAACCCAATTTGGCCCAGCCCAATTGGAGTTCGTATGCAAAAGTTATGACTGTTTTACTAACTGTATGTCATACTGTTGCACCCTTTCGGTATTTCACATAAACGACACTTATACTTCGTTCATATGAAATATATTTCTTCATGAAGGTTGTAGATAATCTTATTATCTATCTAACCCAATTTGAACCATTCAAATCGGATTTTCTCACTGACAGTTATGGCCACGAATGTACGACTACATTCGTTTATCCTTGTGTACACTTTTACGGTTGATCCTGAAACTGTATTTCCTTCAAAAACTTCGAAGGACCAAAATGCAAATTTAAAGGACTAAAATGTAAAAAAAGGACCAAAACGTAAATTTTTTTTAAAAAAAGGACTAATTTATAAATAAAAAAGGACCAAAATGTAAAAAAAAAAATTGACGAACATATAAATAAAAAAGTGTAATGTAAATTGAAAAATGTTAAAAAGGACCGATATGTAAATAAAAGAGGATCAAAATGTAAATATGAAGGACCAAAATGTAAGTTTTTCAAAATGTAATTATTTTTTAAAAAGAGGACCAATTTGAGGCTCCTGGACCAAAATGTAAATTGTAAAACTTCGAAGGACCAAAATACAAATTTAAAGGACTAAAATGTAAAAAAAAGTACCAAAACGTAATTTTTTTTTTAAAAAAAGGACTAATTTGTAATTAAAAGAGGACAAAAATGTAAATTTTTTTTTTTTTACAAAAAAGCCCCTGGCGACGTGGCTCATTGTGGGGGCAGCAAATTGTCCAACTTTAGTACTTAGTATAGATATGTTGTTAAGTTATAGGGAGTTTTTAGCAAATATAATTTACTACTCTCGCAGTCTCGCTACGCAGATGTAGATGGAGAAGGAAAATTAAAAAACAATCTTTATATAATGGAAATGAGGGAATAAGTCGACATGAAACCAATTCTTCTGAAGATTTAAATGAGATTGAATCTCAAGTTAATCCTTCAAAATATATAAATATACATTAAACAAAGTTGGAAAAAGTCTGTTTTTAAAAATCTGTTTTTGGTCCCTACCAAATACCGAATTTTTCAACTTGCCCCCTGACTAATTTTTTGCATCTTTTTGCCCCTAAACTTGCTATTTTTGTTCGGTTTGCCCCCTCCGTCCAATAACTCGTGCCCCCCCCCCCCCAGTTAAATGGCTGTTAACTCATGATATTTTATACATATTATTTAACCCGACCCGAAAACACATTTAACCCGACCCATCACTTATAACCCGACCCGAAATAACTCTAACCCCTCCCCCTTCCCCCCTTGGAGATTTTTACCCCATACCCCCCTTTGGAGAGTTTTACCCCTACCCCCATTTTGCATATTTTTATCCCCTACCCCCCTTTGGAGATTTTTACCCCTACCCCCCTTTGGAGATTTTACCCCCTACCCGCCCCTTTGGAGATTTTTACCCCCCCCCCCCCCCCCCCCCCCTGGAGGTTTTTACCCCCTACCCCACCTTTGCAGATTTTTATCCCCCAACACCCCTTTGGAGATTTTTACATTTTTACACCATACCCCCATTTTGAGATTTTTACCCCCTACCCCCCATTTGGAGATTTTTACCCCCTACCCCCCCCCTTTGCTGATTTTTATCCCCCTACCTGTAGGGTTACGCACACGATTATCATTGTGTGCAGCGGAAATTAGTTCACGTGCGTAACCTAATTCTACCGGGATCACGCCCTAAAACCAACGAAAAAGGAAGAGTTTTGGAGATAATTACCTCGTACAAGTTAGTACGTGTCGATTACTTCTCCAAATCCGTGAACCTTCTCCAAGAATCGCTCGTGCAATCCCTCTACTCGTGTCCACCTCGATTTCGTCCGATCGGAAATCGCCAACGTCGTTCTAGTCGCCGTCACGATCAATCTCTCAAGATCCTTGCTCAAATCTCCCTCTCAATCTCACCAGATCTGATCTGGAATTCTGTGGAAGAGGAAAGAGAAACGACGGCTCAAAACCCTAGGTCAGAAAAAGACTTAACCTAAAACGAAATCAGAATTTCATATATATAGAACTTAAGTCCGTTCTGAACGCACTTTAAGTGTGCGTTCGAACACACACTGTTCTGACTTCAGATAGGAAAGTCCGTTCGAACGCACTCCAAGTTCGTTCCGAACGGACATACTTCTGACAGCATATTTGTCTATTTATATATAAATTCTTCCAAGTTAATTTTTAAGCCATATTTTCTTTCAAACTCCCTCTTGGATTAAGACTTAATCAACTTGGCCATATGTCCAACATATGTCGTGAGATCTAATCACACGTGATTCCATTTTGTTTGTCCAACAAACTTATTGGTGAGCATTATCTTGAGAATCCGATATATTACGAAATCTTGGTGTGACCTTGTAGGTTCGTCTAAGACTGGCAGTGGATATGGCATCATTCCACAAGATATTGCGAGCACTAGACTGCCGTTAATACCTACCCAGAATTAGCACGAAAAAGGTGGAGAACACCTTTATGAAGATGCAGTACATCTTCATACCTAGCTCAGACAAGTGTTACTAGTCCTCTTGTTCGCGATATCTTCCGATCAAAAGAGTCACAGTGAAGCCTAAGACTTCAAGTCATCCTCTATTCTTTTTGATCAGATATACTCTTTCCCGATAAGAATTAGATTGATAATTACAATGCGAACTCCATGAGTTCCATCGAGCTTGGCCAAGCATTTCATCAATCTCAATTCACTCGAGGGGCCCGAGAGATATCTCCCTCTATCCTTTTTCAAGGTTAGAAAGGAACAATTCCTATCTTGCAATCTCACATCCTTTGCCTATGCTAAAAACAATACCCAATAGTAATCACTGCTACACAGTTACGCGTAGGGTCAATTATATCAAAGCATTGCCTTTTCACATACTAGGTATCCATGAGATCACTCAAGTATGAAGAACTAAAACGCACTATCTGGATATGAGTTCGTCTCCAATGACTCTGACCATGTCACAAACTCATATAGTGGTCTGTCCAATATACGATGCCGCGTATATCCATATTCTAGAATCGACGCTACCGTCCCAGATCAGTAAAACCTGATCATCTCATCTACGAATATGCTAGTGTATGTAAAAGTCTCCATTCAGTGAATGGACTACCTGGTTCAAACCTATGAACAACTTTATACACCAGGGACGTTTTAGAATTATATTCATTCCGTTTAGTGGTTTTACTATCATTCAGTTGACGAATCAATATGCCAGACTATGGCCATGCAACATATTATTCTCAACTGACTCGATGCACTAAACTAGAATAAAATTCAAGGTCTATCCGATTATTATAATCGAATAACCTCTCACACACTTTCTTGTTATTTAAAAATTTTGAAATATGAAGGTTTAGGTCATATTATGAATAGTAATATAGATATCTGTTTCTCAAACAAATACAATCCAAATAACAGGCCTAGGGCATAATAAATGTTCTCCCACTTACACTAGACTGATGGAATCCCCTTATGCAATGAGAAACATAAATGTTCTCCCACTTGCACTAGGCTGATCGAATCCCCTTATGCAATGAGAAACATAAATAAAACACCCAATCTAACACTACGATAGATATCCCTATCCTATCGCCCTAGCATGCTGCTCATGCTTGGCACGTGATAGTGCTCGTAAATGGATCGGCCACGTTATTATCAGTAGGTATCTTTATTATTTTCACGTCACCTCTCTTCGTAATCTAACGAATCAAGTGGTACGCCGGAATACATGTTTGGACCTGTGATGCGCTCGCGGTTCCTTGGATTGTACTATTGCTCCGTTATAGTCACAATATACATCCATGGGATCCGAGATGCTTGGCAAAATGCCAAGTTCCATCACGAACTGTCGTAGCTAGACAGTCTCCTTTGCGGCTTCTGAAGCCGCGATGTATTCCGCTTCAGTTGTAGAATCAGCCACCGTCTTCTGTTTGGATCTTTTCCAAACAACAGCTCCCCAATGGAGCGTGAAGACATAACCACTTGTTTACCATCCAATGGTAACTCAGAATTTTGTTCCATACTAACTTGTTCACTATGTGGTTCTCGAATTTCTTCGAGATCAATTTTTACTCCCACTGGCTTGATGATCTAGGAATTTCTTCTCTAAGAAGTACTCTCGTCAAACCACGAAAACCTTGTTTTCGCTAGGCAAGTAAAATTAGTATCCTCGGGATACCCCACAAATAAACATTTGTTAGATCTTGGCTCGAGTTTGACGTCTGTCTCGCAGCCCCAAATCTTAAGATAAGACAATAATGGCACCATGCCATGCCATAATTCATATGGTGTCTTTTCAAAACGATTTGGACGGAACTTTATTCAGTAATGAGCAGTTGTTTGAGGTGCTAAACCCCAAAATGACTTTGGCAAATCCGTTCGACTCATCATCGATCGAACCATGTCTAACAAGGTCTGATTCCTCCTCTCGGACACTCCATTCCATTGGGGTGTACCGGGTGGAGTCCATTGTGATACTATACCACAATCTCGAAGATAGTCCTCAAACTCATAGCTCAAGTATTCACCACCTCGATCCGATCGAATGGCTTTTACTTTCTTGCCCAGTTGAAGTTCTACTTCATGTTGAAACTCTTTGAATTTCTCAAAAGTTTCACTTTTGTGACGCATTAAGTATAGATATCCATATCTATTATAATCGTCAGTAAAAGTCACGAAGTAGTGATACCCATTTCTAGCCTCGACACTCATCGGTCCACATACATCGGAATGTATGAGGGCCAACACATCTTTCGATCTTTCTCCTTTCTTGGAGAAAGGTGTCTTTGTCATCTTACCCATCAAACAAGATTCGCAATTTTCTATTGAGTCTAAGTCAAAAGAATCTAGCACTCCATCCTTTTGGAGTCTAGCAATGCGTTTCTCGTTTATGTGTCCGAGATGACAATGCCATGAGTATGTTTCATTAGTTTGAGTATTTAAACGTTTAGTATTCATGTTATAAATGGACTGATTATTGTCGTTATTTTCTAAATCCAAGACATATAGACCATTTTCAACTAGAACATTACTAAAGAAAATGTCATTCTTGCAAATAAAACAATCATTAGCACCAATAACTAATTCATATCCATTCGCAACAAGTCTCGAAATAGAAATAATACTCCCACTCAAAGTAGGTACATAACAACAATTATTCAAAACGAATATAATTCCATTTGGCAAAGTTTACGTCCCTTCGGCTAATGATGCTACTCAAGCTCCATTCCCGACGCGTAAATTAATTTTGCCACGAATCAAAAATCTTCTACTTCTAAGGTCCTGCATATTATTACAAATATCAGTCCCATATCCAGTGTCCAACACTGATGATGGTGAAGTAAAGAAATGAGATTCGATAACTGAAATACCTGATGCCGATGTGTCCAAGGAAGCGGTCTTTTGCTTGCTCTCCCTCAGGAAGATCTCGCAATCACGCTTCCAATGCCCCTCCTTGAGGCAATGGAAACACTTCTTGGTATCCTTGCTCATAGACTTAGGCGCAACCTTGTTGGCCTTTCCCTTCTTGTTTTTGTTCCCATTGCTTGGACTCTTCCCTTCAACCACCAATACTTCCGAAGTCCTAGACTTCATGTACCGCAGTTTCATGTCACCTTCGAATGTTCTGAGCATTCCGAAAAGCTGGGGAATGGTCCTTTTCATGTCTGACATGTGGAAATGCGAAATGAACGAATCGAAACTCGGTGGCAGTGACAACAAGATCAAATCAGTTTGTAACTCCTCCTCGAATTTCATGCCAAGCCTCTCAAGATGATCGAAATATCCTTTCATCTTGAGAAGGTGCGAGCTAACGGGCGTACCATCTTGCTGTTGTGAATTCACCCATCCCCGGGCCCGCGCAGCGGATATGAAGGCCCGGTCCGGTTCCCTAAATCCAAGATCACGCCATGACTTCGAGGGTACGATGCAAAGTAGGATAGACGATTACCAGCGTGAAATTGATCACGCACGACGGGTTGATCGCTCGCATCTTTCTTTTCCTTCGGTGTCACGTTGGTGACTAGCCCGTACGTCCCATACCGCACGTCTCCCACCGTCTTGACACGCCTCGGGTTGTCTTCGTGCGTTCCATGCCCGCATGATTCCACAGCCCGTTACTCGATTCGCTCGTTTCCGTCTCCGGCAGATTTCGTTCCTCCGAATCGATCACAACCGAAAGAGCCCCAGATGTTGCTCCTCTACTTGTATCCACCTTGACTCGTAAGACGTCGGTCGCGGGTGCAACTGCCTAGACGATGCACCGGCGAACTTGCTCGATTGATTGATTCTCTATACCGGAAAACACCTTTTCACAGTTTCTCTCTCTTTACACCATTTCTCTCTCTAGAAAGTTGTCTCATAATTCTCTGGAATATTATGAATTAATTAACTGAATCAACCACCAGATGAGAGAGAAAAATCCTATTTATATCATATAGGATTAGGATTGGCCAAAAGACATGTATATCCAATATACACTCTTTCACACAGAAAGTTGCATGTATCTGTCCAGTATTCGGTCCATACGAAATTGGTAAATTCCTCTGACAGAAAATCACCCAACACGAAAGTTGTAGATAATCTTATTATCTACTCGACCCAATTTGGCCTGGCCCAATTGGAGTTCGTATGCAAAAGGTATGACTGTTTTACTAACTGTATGTCATACTGTTGCAACCTTTCGGTATTTCATAGAAACGACACTGATACTTCGTTCATATGAAATATATTTCTATATGAAGGTTGTAGATAATCTTATTATCTATCTAACCCAATTTGAACCATTCAAATTGGATTTTCCTACTGAAAGATATGACCACGAATGTACGCTTACATTCGTTTATCCTTGTGTACACTTTTACGGTTGATCATGAAACTGTATTTCCTTCACTTGCATCTTGCATTGCGTCGCATTGCCAAGAGCTTGATACTTCTCCACCTTTTCTTGAACCTGAAACATCTCCCTGAGTTGTTTCATAATCTCGTATGCTTCCTGTTTCTCAAACTGGATTTGATATTCAGGAGTCATAGTAGCCAACATGAGGCATGTGACATCATTCGAACTTTCCATAATGGTCGTATGTTCGAATACATCATCCTCAGTTGCGTCATCACCTGGCACAGGAGGGAGAGGCGTCTCCAAGACATGTGCCTTTCCTTCCTGTTTCAGAACGAATCCCAGATTCCTCTGCCAGTCGAGAAAGTTATTTCCGTTCATTCGTTCCCTTTCCAAAATGGAACGCAAACTAAAGCGGTTATTACTCGGTAAAGCCATGAATTCTACAATTTTTGAAAAATAATGTAATTAATAACGTGGTCTTTCATATGTTAAAATTCATTTTAAACAACTTGAAATGCCCATTATTTTATCATTTCAAATAGCCCCCACTATTGAAACGGAGATTTGATACCTTAAATCTCATAATGGACAAGATCCCTATTTAACGTATTTCTAAGGTGACTATGGCCAACCACTCAGAAAATACGTCACGTCGGGTAGGACGGTGTCCAATCATCTCCAAGACGATTCTTGCTTTATTCGTGAGGTCCGGTATTGAGTCCAACTCAAAACCAGAGTGTGTGTACCTCACTCCTTGCCCCAAATCCTAGCCTAGCTAGCGAATTGGTCAAGTCCAAACCACAAGTGGAGTATCATTCAATTAGCGAATTGACATGCCAGACGAAGGCCATGCAACACGTCAACTCCTAATCAATGCATGCCTTCCATGCTACGTACGTGTAAATCTGTGCCAGACGAAGGTCATGCAACACAAATAAACAAGTACTAGTCTTGAAGGTTCAACTTTGGGAGGCATAAGACTTGATAATTACGTGGGAGGATTTTACATTTTATAAAAATCATTTATTTTATTCATTCACAATAACAAATAAAATTATGGTATAGCATATAGGCCTTTTAGTTTTATGAGCAATCATAAAACCCTAAAATTCCCAACCCTAAAACCCAAGATGATTCCTTGCTTCATGTGAAGATCCAATCTTCGTGTCGTGTCGTCTTGCCTTGAAGGTCCTTCTTCAAAACTAAACCTATTTTATTTTATTACAACTTTGGAAGACTCACCGGTCCCCACATAATTAAATAAAATACAATTTGGAAAGCTCACCGGCCCCCACACAACACACATACTGTTGGTTCAAATTTCCTGATAGTTTGATTATTTCAAAACACTGTCAGTACTAATGTATACATCCAGAAAAGTGCAGGATAACATAGGTACGATACGAAGATGAAGGAGGACTTGTGAAGGAAGACTTCATTGGATTACATCAAGAATCAGGACATGAAGTCTCAACATAAACAAGAAAAGAAGAACACAAGGAAGGCCATTGGAATACATCAAGACTCAAGATGTTGAAGCCTTCCGTGAGTGGGATACGCCACAAATAAACCATAGGTACAAACCTAGTAGAACTCAAGTAAAATCATGTTCAAAATAACAAGAGTTCAGTCAAGCAGGAAGTGCGTTCTGAACGAACTCAAAGTCCGTTTAGAACGGACTTGCTAAATATCAAAAGTGTAAAGCTTGATTAGAACCAAACGTGTCCCAGGGATGTGTGCGTTCGAACGAACAATCATGTACGTTCGAACGGACAATTAGAATCCGTTCACACACCTTCTGAGTGCGTTGAACGGACAATCTTTCCTGTGAACGGAAATATGTCACAGGGATATGTGCGTTCGAACGAACACACATGTGCGTTCGAACGGACAACCTGGAATCCGTTCACCCACTTTTCAGTGCGTTGAACGGACTCTTGTTCCTGTGAACGCAAAATGCTATGTATAATTGAGTCCGTTACGAACGGACATTGTCCGTTCGAACGGACCCAAGATGTACTTGCACGTTATTTTGAAACGGCTAGTGCAAACTTCAAGTGCGTTCTGAACGGACTGTATGCGTTCGAACGCACTGCAAGTTTTCTGAAGGATTTCTATAGAGAGTATAAATAGAATCCTTCATGGGTCTCTCTCTCTCACTTCCTCAATTTCAAACTTTCAAAACTAAAAAGAGAGAAACCCTAAGCTGTGATTTTCTATATCCATTGATAGCTTGAGAAACCTCTTTAGATCGTTGATCTACTTTCGATATTCTCCACTAATCGTATCCCACTCACGTGACCGATCACGTTGTAGCTCGATTAGTGAAAAAGTGTAATAGGCTAGTGCAACAAATTGTAAAGAGCCTAAGCTATAGATCGATAGAAGCGTGTAAATCGATCTAGGCAAATCCTTGTAATCGAGTTGAGTTGGAATTCAATCGAAAGCCAAAAAGAGGCACAAGGCATTCCCGGAGACGTAGGTACTCGCAAATAATTGAGTCGGTCAATTAAGCGAGTAAAGGGTGAGTTAAAGCTACAAAGCAACCACCTACCGAACTTCGTAAACAAACATCTTGTGTCAAAGTGTTTGTACGGTATCATCTTTATCATCTAAATTATTATTTATTCCGCACCGTAAATTAGGTTTGAATCTAAACTAAGTGTAAGTTAGATTGCCAAATTTACCCCCCTCTAGGTTAGAATTAACCAACAATTGGTATCAGAGCAAGGTACTAACCATCTCTTTGAGTATTAGGGATAACTTGTACTTAACGATCAAATGACCGAAATTAATCCTATTGTACAAAACTCATCGATAAATCCGATAAATACCGTACCCAAATCAAATATATCAAACTCACGTGAATTAGATGGAACCAATTGGAGTTCTCGGAAGAAATGCATGCTAAATGCATTCGCTCTCCAAGGACTTGACAAGGTAGTGTTACGAGGCTTTGTCTTGGCCCAAGAGGTTGACTCGGACGGAAATGTAACCTACCCTGATCAAACTAGGGAAGATAGAACTAATGACATTTACGCTCAAAACTTAATACTGAACAACGTAATTAGTTCTATCGGATCGCTAGTTGATCATTGTGATAACTCATATGAAATGTGGCGTATGCTCAATGAGAGATACGAGGGCACATCTCAAATGAGAAGAACTAATATCATCGGACTTGAACAAGAATTCAACAATCTCCGAATGATTGAGGGAGAGTCCGTTGATAAAATCTGGGCAAAAATCAATGTACTAAAAACCCGATATGCCACCCAAAATGCACCTCTTACTGATGATAGAATTATTGCTAGATTACTTCAATCTATGCCCCGTAGTTGGGAATCTTTACGTGTAGCTTTAGGTACAGCGGTAGACTCACAAGACCTCACGCCTGAAGAATTGGTAAGTCAATTCCGAAATTTCGAGATTCGACTCAAGCAACTCGATGAAGAACAAGGAGTCTACATACCCTCTACTCACTCCAAAACCGTAGCTTTGCCCGCCGTGAATGCAAGCAATGACGACAATGAAATGGATGATCTCACGTTGCGACTCCTAGAGTGGCAAAGGGACGAGAAGCGATTCAACGAGAATCGGAAAACAAAAGGGGCTAAAGCTCCATTGCTTTTGGTGCAAGAAAATTGGACACATGATGGAGTCATGTTGGACTCTCCATCCGGAAAATTCGAGGTGGATCAAAAAGGATGAGGACCACAAGGATCGGGAAAGGCGAGAGCCCCGATACGAAAGAAGATACGAGGACAAGGGGCGAGAAAATCGTCAAAACTACAAAGGTAGAGAAATCAATAAGAAAAAGGCATATAAAGCTAACGTCGATTGTAGATGGGGAGAAACGGACGGGTCAAGCTCATCATCCGACCCGGATGGTCCGTCAAGTCGACACACCGCAAACCGTGCACTCATGGTAAGGATCGATCCTCCACTAATGAGCGCAGTGGAAGCGGCCATTAAATCTCTTCGTATTGAACGAGGTCTAACTACTACACATCACACGCCCATGGATGTGGACTCGGAACCATCCACTCCCAATACCAGCTCAACACATGACCAATGTCATGAGGTACGTACATACTCTCTGCTTGACATAGAATCAATACATAAATCTAAATTTTCTCCCGCATTCAAACTAGAACTCGAATCTTGTGACGAGTTTCTTAGAGATGAAGGGAACTCTCAACTAAATGAGGGTAAACTTGAGAGCCCAACACAAGCTCTCAAGGATAAGGTAGCCTCTCTTGAGCTATCCATTTTGGCATATAAAACTCAAATAAATGAATTTAAAGGTTTTTCAAAGTGTGAGTGTAAAACCCTAAAAGGTGAGATTTCTCATCTAAAAGTCGAAATTCAAATTCTTAAAGTTGAAAATGAATCCCTGAAGAAGGCTTGTGCAAATATTGCATTGAGTCCTCCTTCATTGGATGATGTTTTAAGATTGTCATTGATAGGACAAAAGCCAAATGACAAATCCGGTTTAGGGTATAAGAAAAATAACGGTAATAAACCCGATTTTTCAATATCTCAAAATCAAAAATCTAAATGGGAAAACAATAAATTAAGTAGTCATGGAAATGCTTTCATGTACCATGACTACAACAAAGGTAAATATGCTAAAAATGAACAACCTAAACGTGTCAATAATAATTATAAGAGAAATCATTATACACAAAATTCACAACCTAGACACACTAATTTGGGAAGAACCGATTGTTTGTTCAAAAGGGGACCAAATGGGTATTTCTATGAAGTGACAAATTACACCGAAGCTTCATATCAACAAGGGCCTCCCAAACATTTCACCAACACACATAAACAATTTAAACATAATAATTTTAAGCAAAATAAATTTAAATCAAATAACCTTTATCAAATGCCAAAATTGATAACTCCTAAGAGAAGTAATCCGAATCAACTCTCGGACTATTTTGTGAAGAGTACCACACCCACAAATAAGCCCACCATAGCATTTTGTAACTATTGTTGCAAAATTGGTCATATCTCAAACGGTTGTGATCTTCGCAATCCAAAATTAAAATCAAACTCAACTTGGATGCGTAAAGATCGTCACTCGATGGGCCCCTCTACGTCTTTCGGTATAGGACCTCCTAGGGCTTAAGCCTTAACTTGAAACACTATACTCCTTAGTATCCCACACCTTAAACCAAATATGTAAGGGGAGTATAGGAAATGGGCTAAATTAAATTCTAGCCAAATTGGTCGAATCTTATGTAGATACATCTCAAGTGTTAATAGAGGAATACATTAGAACACTTGTCTCGATAAATAAATCACGATTTTAGTCCAGTGATCACATCTCAGGAACCAGTCCGTTCGAACGAAAAACATGTGCGTTCGGAACGGACAAATGAAGTCACCAAATACCCTCTTAACAGCCTCAAGTCCGGTCGAACGGACTAAAATGCGTTCGAAACGAACAACTGGACTATACGATCCAAAGTCACAGTTAAATTATGGCGCCATCTAATTTTCCTACCAGGATCAAGTGCGTTCGAACGTACAACTGAATGCGTTCCGAACGGAAAAATGAATTACAGGATTATGGCGCCGGTTCATACTTTGGCGCCGACTCTTAGTGTCACCAGTGTTCAGTGCGTTCGAACGAACAATTAATGCGTTCGAACGCACATGCCTCATTCAGCGAACCTACTTCAAACCCTTACACTCGCGCCGTTTCATATTCTGGCGCCTCTTCTCAGTTGTGTGTGCGTTCTAACGCACATAGGAGTCCATTCGAACAGACTTAACAACTTCACAGATACAACTTAAAACCCAAAATAGCGCCTTTTCTCAGACATGAATGCGTTCCAACTCACTTGAGAAGTGCGTTCGAACGGACTCGTCGTAATAACTCTTCGTCCACATGCAACCGACTGCATTCAATGGATGTGATGGCCCTTTTTTCCCTTACGGCGTGAGTTGAAGGGACACGATTTCATCAGTTACTTAGCCCCCCTTCATTCTCTCTCCTTGTTTCTCTTCCAAAACTCTCTCTCTCTCAGATAAACTTAAATCTTCAACGACAGCCATGGACGCCTCAAACTCGAGATCGAAAGCCAAGGCAATGGGGAAGAAGATAGTAGGCGAGAGTTCAAACGCTCGACGAAGAATGAAGCAAGCGGCCAAGAAGCCTACTCTTAAAGAACGCATTCAAAGTGAATACGATTTCTCTGACCCAAACAACGAGTATCTCTTTCGAACTCAGGAGGCTGGTATCCTCTTCCATGAATGGGTATCCAAGAGACTAATTGCTCCATGCTACTACTACGATTTTCCGCCAAACATACATCACCTCCTCGACAAAGTCGAGGAAATCGAACGTCAATGGGGATTCGCAAACCTAGCATGCCTAAACGACAAATCTTATGATGTAATCACGCGACTATTTTACGCAAACGCTGAATTCCACCATGACAAAGAAAAGGTAACGTCATACATCCTCGGTGAAGATGTCGAAATCTCTATCAAAAACTTGAGGGTTCTGCTCGGACTCAGGGACGACGGAGAGAAAATCTACGACACTCGCAAGGCGAGAATCGAAGCTGCCATCACGGGTATCAAACCTGGGCAAGGGGCATCTCACTTGGCCGCTCATGAACAGTTTATCTGGGCCATCGGTAATAACATTCTCACTCCCTCAGAAAAATTTAAGACAAATCTCGAACATCGGGATATTATACTTTTGCATCGCATGTGGTACAAGGATCAACTACCCATCCACGTACCCTTTCTCATCACAAGCCACATGGAAAGTGTAATGAGTCATAAGAACGCATCCTTACCATACGGAACATTGATTGCCCGTATGTTGGAACTCCAAGGGATTGAGATACCACTGAGCGATTGGGACTTTCGACCGAAATCACCAATAAACCTCGCATCCGATGCAAACCTCCGACGTTTTGGATATCGGTATTCGCCGAGCATCCTCGGATGGATTATTGACTCCGCAAAGGATGCAGTGGCGTATCACCTTCCCCGCGATCCTACCCGGTGGACAAAGGGTAACACCTTGGACGAGGAAGAGGAAAACGTAGACCCAGCCAATACCGATGAAAGCGGTGAAGAACCGGCTCCCAAACGAAAGAGGAATTAGGGGAGGGGGGAATCCTCAAATGCCCAAACGGAACGGGATGATAAGAGGTTTGCCTATGTGAAGGAGATGCTCGACGAAATGGATGAACGCATGGAGCAACACGGAAGAGCAATGCATGATGCGTTTCGTGTATCTGAAGCACGGATGCTTGAGAACGTGGATCGTCAATTTGCCGACCTTTACGTTCATCTTGAGAACCGGTTCGGAACGCACCATGAATCTCAGGATCAAGCTCCACCTTCTCCCCACCGTCCGTCTTAAATTCCTAACCCGAGCCAAATGAATTGTGATCAACCTTGGTTGTTGTGTGTGTTGTGTCGTATTATGTTATGTTATGTCTATGTCTTGAGTATACATGAGAGTATGTGAGAACTTATCAAAACTTTGATGTGTGTTGGTATGATTGAACAATTAGGTCTATTGAATAATTATGTTTGATGAATAATTATGGTAGTATGTCAGTTTAAACTATTGCATCTATTTTGGATTTTTTTTTATAACCTATCAGTCCAGATGATAGTGCGTTCGAACGCATTAATTTTTCCGTTCGGAACGCACACACAAAAACTGTTGTATTTTCTTAAAAAAAAAATCCGCTAAATTTTGAAAAGATTGTCATCATTCAAAACAAAAGAATTTGATCATATTTACGAGCTCATTCATTCATCAACTCATTCTTTGAGGGGGAGCTCGCATTTAGGGGGAGCCTTCCGTTGATAAAGTCTCCTTGGCCCTTTTGATCTCTTTCAAAATGGGGGAGAAACGATCGTACGGAAAGTTCTCAACTAAATGGTGAAACTCTCCAAACCGACAGTGTTTTGAAATTAATCAAAAGGGGGAGTTTGTTGGTTCAAATTTCCTGATAGTTTGATTATTTCAAAACACTGTCAGTACTAATGTATACATCCAGAAAAGTGCAGGATAACATAGGTACGATACGAAGATGAAGGAGGACTTGTGAAGGAAGACTTCATTGGATTACATCAAGAATCAGGACATGAAGTCTCAACATAAACAAGAAAAGAAGAACACAAGGAAGGCCATTGGAATACATCAAGACTCAAGATGTTGAAGCCTTCCGTGAGTGGGATACGCCACAAATAAATCATAGGTACAAACCTAGTAGAACTCAAGTAAAATCATGTTCAAAATAACAAGAGTTCAGTCAAGCAGGAAGTGCGTTCTGAACGAACTCAAAGTCCATTTAGAACGGACTTGCTAAATATCAAAAGTGTAAAGCTTGATTAGAACCAAACGTGTCCCAGGGATGTGTGCGTTCGAACGAACAATCATGTACGTTCGAACGGACAATTAGAATCCGTTCACACACCTTCTGAGTGCGTTGAACGGACAATCTTTCCTGTGAACGGAAATATGTCACAGGGATATGTGCGTTCGAACGAACACACATGTGCGTTCGAACGGACAACCTGGAATCCGTTCACCCACTTTTCAGTGCGTTGAACGGACTCTTGTTCCTGTGAACGCAAAATGCTATGTATAATTGAGTCCGTTACGAACGGACATTGTCCGTTCGAACGGACCCAAGATGTACTTGCACGTTATTTTGAAACGGCTAGTGCAAACTTCAAGTGCGTTCTGAACGGACTGTATGCGTTCGAACGCACTGCAAGTTTTCTGAAGGATTTCTATAGAGAGTATAAATAGAATCCTTCATGGGTCTCTCTCTCTCACTTCCTCAATTTCAAACTTTCAAAACTAAAAAGAGAGAAACCCTAAGCTGTGATTTTCTATATCCATTGATAGCTTGAGAAACCTCTTTAGATCGTTGATCTACTTTCGATATTCTCCACTAATCGTATCCCACTCACGTGACCGATCACGTTGTAGCTCGATTAGTGAAAAAGTGTAATAGGCTAGTGCAACAAATTGTAAAGAGCCTAAGCTATAGATCGATAGAAGCGTGTAAATCGATCTAGGCAAATCCTTGTAATCGAGTTGAGTTGGAATTCAATCGAAAGCCAAAAAGAGGCACAAGGCATTCCCGGAGACGTAGGTACTCGCAAATAATTGAGTCGGTCAATTAAGCGAGTAAAGGGTGAGTTAAAGCTACAAAGCAACCACCTACCGAACTTCGTAAACAAACATCTTGTGTCAAAGTGTTTGTACGGTATCATCTTTATCATCTAAATTATTATTTATTCCGCACCGTAAATTAGGTTTGAATCTAAACTAAGTGTAAGTTAGATTGCCAAATTTACCCCCCTCTAGGTTAGAATTAACCAACACATACAAGCATTCACAGACAATCATTCCCGTTTTAGGCTATATGCTATACCAAATCGAATTTATAATTTGGAAATTTTAAATTATTGGGCATTTTTGACAGAAAGAAACCAAAATTTGGCTGTCCAGAACCTTGTTCGTTCGAACGCAACCCTAGGTTCGTTCGAACGCACAAACGACACAAAAATTTCAAATTTTCAAGCTAAGTCCGTTCCGAACGGACTAAAATTTTTTTTTTTTTTTTTTTTCGAAAACCCGACCAGTTCGTTGGAACGGACTCGATACAGCCAGTTTCGTCAAAAACCTGATTTATGCGCCGTTTTGTCCGAAAATCAAATTTTCAACAGATCCAATCTGTTTAACACTTTATTAACATGCAAATATCCAATATTTGATTCACTAAAGGTCTTTCAATCATCAATTTTGCTCAATTTTGTGTAATTTTGCAATTTTAGCCCAAAAATTCTAAAATTTCCTAAATTCGAACTAAAACATCGATTTTCGATGGTTTTAACGAGCGATTGCTCTGATACCACTGTAGGGTTACGCACACGATTATCATTGTGTGCAGCGGAAATTAGTTCACGTGCGTAACCTAATTCTACCGGGATCACGCCCTAAAACCAACGAAAAAGGAAGAGTTTTGGAGATAATTACCTCGTACAAGTTAGTACGTGTCGATTACTTCTCCAAATCCGTGAACCTTCTCCAAGAATCGCTCGTGCAATCCCTCTACTCGTGTCCACCTCGATTTCGTCCGATCGAAAATCGCCAACGTCGTTCTAGTCGCCGTCACGATCAATCTCTCAAGATCCTTGCTCGAATCTCCCTCTCAATCTCACCAGATCTGATCTGGAATTCTGTGGAAGAGGAAAGAGAAACGACGGCTCAAAACCCTAGGTCAGAAAAAGACTTAACCTAAAACGAAATCAGAATTTCATATATATAGAACTTAAGTCCGTTCTGAACGCACTTTAAGTGTGCGTTCGAACGCACACTGTTCTGACTTCAGATAGGAAAGTCCGTTCGAACGCACTCCAAGTTCGTTCCGAACGGACATACTTCTGACAGCAGATTTGTCTATTTATATATAAATTCTTCCAAGTTAATTCTTAAGCCATATTTTCTTTCACTACCCCTCTTTTAGATATTTTTACCGCCTACCCCCCCTTTGCAGATTTTTATCTCCCTAACCCCCTTTGCTGATTTTTATCCCCCTACCCCTCCTTTGGAGATTTTTATCCCCTACCCCTCCTTTGCAAGAAAAGAAATCTACAATTCTCCAAGGTGAATTCTTTCCATATATCATCAATTTAAATTCAATTAAGAACTACGATGCTTCTCATGATAGAATTTCACCTTGTGTAGATTTATCAAGGAAATCAAATACAATCGAGACACTCACGCCTCTCACAACTCCTCTTCATCAAACTCCAAGTGATGAAGCAATTCGAAAAATCCGAAGCGAAGCGACGCTTATCTTTACGCCACTTTCGACGTATGCAAAACATGTGTTTCAAGCACCGAATTCTCTCATCTCCAACATCTCAAAGGGAGTATTTCGAGGCGGTCGAAAGGTAGCAATCCATGTGAGCGCTTCGTTTAATTTTGAAGGAGGATAACATCGGCAGGGTCGAGCTCAAGACGTTAAACAAGAGCGCTAGCGGAGGAGGCACGCCTCACGCATCAAAGGTTGTATTTCTCTATTATCCCTCTTTTTGAAATTTTTGATCTTTTATACTTGAGGACAAGTAATCTCTAAGTGTGTGTGTGTGTGTGTGTGGGGGGGGGGGGGGGGGGGGTGGGGTAACACAACCTTTGAACTGTATGAGCCCAAATTAAACTTCAAAAACATGGAAAATTTGAAAATTTAAAAACAAACAAAAAAAAAAAAAAATTTTTTTTTTTTTCATAAAAAGTATCCACTTAAATCTGGGAGCATTGCTAATCACAAAACAACTCTGAATTGCAATAAAAGATTTTTCTCCACTGAATTGAACTAAATCGTCGTTTTTAAAACAAAATTTCATTGAACTCTGAATTTCGCTCTCAAAATTGAAAGTTTGCAAAATATTTTAAAGGATTTGGTTATGATTTTGAAGAGATCTATTCGGGGATTCCAGCCCTATTGTTTCAAATTTCACGAGTTTGAGACACTTGATCGATGCGCGGTTCATGCGATACGTTTTAACTCGATTTTCGAACCCGTAATTGATAAGGGACTTATGAGTAAAGTTCTTAGCGTGGCCGTTAAAGTACGTTTTGCTAGATTTAAAACATGACCAATTGCACTATGAAATAACCGTTTGTGGGGACCCGTTAGTAGATCAAATATACCCGCTCGTTCAAAAAGAAAAAAAAAAAGAGAAAAAAATATAAGTGAGAAAAGATGAAGGTCAAAAGACAACACCGAGAGTAACCTCATTGCATTTCGGTGTAGTGGGGCGTTCGGTTAAAGACTTCCAAGAGAAAAAAAAAGAAAAAAAAAAGAAAAAAAAAAAACTAAGTGAGA
The DNA here is from genome assembly GCA_946800325.1 of Luzula sylvatica. Lineage (NCBI taxonomy): Eukaryota > Viridiplantae > Streptophyta > Magnoliopsida > Poales > Juncaceae > Luzula > Luzula sylvatica. Next base: position 42,786,244 of record OX326959.1, read on the forward strand.
AAAGATGAAGGTCAAAAGACAACACCGAGAGTAACCTCATTGCATTTCGGTGTAGTGGGGCGTTCGGTTAAAGACTTCCAAACAGAGAAAAGAAAACGAATGAGCGGGGAAATTGATCGAAAACGGGTATGAACCTTGTACCATTGTACCAAACGTGTTTTAAAATGAATAACTTGCATTTAAGATCATCTAGCAAAACGGGAAATTTTGGCCCGATAATAGCTTTCGAATTGAGTTCTTTTGAGATTGTGGAGTGAAGAAATTCGAAGTAAAAACGTTTAAGTCGCTCTTACCGTTTGAGATCGAGTGTCATGAAAAACTCTTATGAAATTTTGAGTTAATTTCGAGATCTAATAATGAAAAGACCAATATCATTCTAAATACTAGTGAACTTGATGAAATGAGAGTGAACCATTTGATTCATGAAATGAGTTTTTAAATAACGAATACAACTTCAACAAAATCTACTGCGATTCTTTGTTTTGTGATATAATTCTCCATTTGATCGAGGACGATCAAGGGTTTAAGTGTGGGGGTATTTGATGTGAGGCAAATAGAGCACGTTTTACATGCTTAATTTGGAGGTTTTAGCCTTGTGAAAGTGTATTCTGCATAGTTTATTCATCATATTTTAGATAAATTGAATATTACTTCACTTAATGTGTTTTATGCCTATTCACAGGAATTAGAAGGATTTGCTGAAGATTTGGAGAGTGTAGTTGTCTCCAGAATGCCAAAGGGAGTCGAAATGATATATCATACCGCTATTTTCGGTACACGGACAAGGCTGGAGGCAAATAAAACCCATGTTAGAGAAAGCCCAAAAAGCTACACGAAATCCACTCAAACCCAATGCCTTATCCTTCCCACCTATCCTGGTGGAAATGTCCTCAATACCCCAATCCTCTCCATCAACTCGTGACCAACAAGAAGACTCCGTGAGTGCTATAAATAAGACCAAAAGGGCCACGAGTTGGGGGGTTCTTTTTACGCTCTTCGGAGCACTTTCACGCCCATTCTCTCTCTCTCTCTCTCTCTCTCTCTCTCTCTCTCTCTCTCTCTCTCTCTCTCTCTCTCTCTCTCTCTCTCTCTCTCTCTCTCTCTCTCTCTCTCTTCTCTCTCCCTCTCAAGAACTTCCAAGAACCGTCAAGAACATCAAGAACCATTCAAGATCCTACTCGACTGTTCGGGAGATTCGACCGTGACTTGGACATCCATCCTTTCGGCGAATCGACCCTTTTCGAGACTAAACCGTGACTCGGGGATTTCCTCCTTTCGGGACTTGTGAAGTTGTGTTGAGACCGTGACTTGGTGGTTTTCTCTTTCGGAGCTTAGTGAAGGTGTCAACCATGACTCGGAGCCTCTCCTTTTGGTGATCTTTCATCTAGTGAGTCCGTGACTCGAGGATTCTTGCCTTTCGGTGACCAACGAAGCAAGTTTGCCGTGACTCGGAGCATTCTCCTTTCGGTGGTCAATGGAGCGACAACACTAGCGAGGAAAAGGAGGCTCTTCTTGATGCGTTTCTTTACTCAATCTAGGTGTATTCTTTTCTATCTTGAATTTCTTGTATGTTGAATGATAGTTTAAGGTTGTGTTAAAAGCTGTGATTGAATCTCTTTCTTTGTTCTAAATCTTTGTTTCTTGCTTTCGATCTTTGTCTCTCTTTGTGTGATATTTTTGTTCTCTTTTTGTGCTGCGTAGATCTTGATTTCTAGTTTCGGTAACTTTTTGAATTGTGGAATTTCATGAAATATTCGAATTGATATGAATTTTTGAAAACTGTCACTTAAACTGAAAACTTGCTGTTTCCAGGGGACTGTTTTTCAGAGACCTGATTGTAATTCGTTAATAACTTTTTATTCCTTTGTCCAAATTGTTTGAAATTTTAGGATAAATTTGATAATAGTCAGACCTCTCTGTAGACAAATTTTCATTAATTTTGGAAACTTCGAAATAATTATTTTAAAGATCTGAATTTTATTCATTATTTGACGCATATACTCCTCGTGGAACGAATCTATTATTTTCTGCTATACAACCATATAATTCACTTGTTTGATATTACGGGACTTTAAAACAACAATACGCCTTTTAGACGTGCAAAAAGACCATTATCACCTACCCCCCCTTTGGAGATTTTTACCCCCTACCCCACTTTGCAAATTTTTACCACCTACCCCCCCCCCCCCCCCCCCCCCTCTTTAGAGATTTTTACCCCCTACCTCCCCTTTGAAGATTTTTACCCTTACCCCCCCTTTGGAGATTTTTACCCCCTACCCCCCTACCCCCCCCCCCCCCTTTTGAGATTTTTACCCCATACCCCACTTTGGAGATTTTTACCACCTACTCCCCCCCCCCTCCTTTAGAGATTTTTACCCCCTACCCCCCCTTGGGAGATTTTTACCACCTACCCCCCCTTGGGAGAGTTTTACCCCCTACCCCCCCCCCCCCCCCCCCCCCCCTTCGGAGATTTTTACTCCCTACCCCCCCTTGACTTTTACCCCCTACCCCACCTTTAGAGATTTTTACCCCCCTACCCCCCTTTAGATATTTTTACCCCCCTACCCCTCCTTTGGAGATTTTTACCTCCTACCCCCCCCCCCCCCCCCCCCCCCTTTGAAGATTTTTACCACCTACCCCCCCTTTGGAGATTTTTACCCCATACCCCACTTTGGAGATTTTTACCACCTACCCCTCCCCCCCCCCCCCCCCCCCCCCCCCCTTTAACGATTTTTACCCCCTACCCCCCCCTTTGAAGATTTTTACCCCCTACCCCCCCCCTTTGGAGAGTTTTACTCCCTACCCCCCATTTGGAGATTTTTACCCCCTACCCCCCCTTGGGAGATTTTTACCCCTACCCCCCTTTGGATATTTTTACCCCCTACCCACCCTTTGGAGATTTTTACCCCCTACCCCACTTTGGATATTTTTACAACCTACCCCCCCCCCCTTTCGATATTTTTATCCCCCCCCCCCCTTTGAACATTTTTACCCCCTACCCCCCCTTTGGAGATTTTTACCCTCTACCCCCCCTTCGGAGATTTTTACCCCCTACCCCCCCTTCCGAGATTTTTACTCCCTACCCCCCCTTTGGATATTTTTACCCCAAACCCCCGCTTTGGAGATTTTTACCCCCTACCCCCCCTTTAGAGATTTTTACCCTACCCCCCCTTGGATATTTTTACCCCCTGCCCCCCCTTTGGAGATTTTTACGCCTACCCCCCCTTTGAATATTTTTACCCCCTACCCCCCCTTTGGAGATTTTTACCCCCTACCCGCCCTTTGGAGATTTTTACCCCATACCCCACTTTGGAGATTTTTACCCCCTACCCCCCTTTGGAGATTTTTACCCCTACCCCCCCCCCCCCCCCCCTTTAGAGATTTTTACCCCCTACCCCCCCTTTGTAGATTTTTACCCCCCTACCCCCCCTTTGGAGATTTTTACCCCCTACCCCCCCTTGGGTTTTACCCCCTACCCCCCCCTTTAGAGATTTTTACACCCTACCCCCCTTTGGATATTTTTACCCACTACCCCCCCAGTGGAGATTTTTACCCCCTACCCCCCCTTTGAAGATTTTTACCCCCTATCCCCCCTTTGGAGATTTTTACCCCATACCCCACTTTGGAGATTTTTACCACCTACCCCTCCCCCCCTTTAGAGCTTTTTACCCCCTACCCCCCCCCCCCCCCCCCCCCCCCCCCCCCTTTGAAGATTTTTACCCCCTACCCCCCCCTTTGGAGATTTTTACCCCCTACCCCCCCCCCCCCCCCCCCCCCCCCCCCCCCCTTGGGAGATTTTTACCCCTTACCCCCCCCTTTCGAGATTTTTACCCCCTACCCCCCTTTGGATATTTTTACCCCCTACCCCCTACCCCACCCCCCCCCCCCCCCCCCCCCCACTTTGGAGATTTTTACCCCCAACCTCCCCTTTGGAGATTTTTACCCCATACCCCACTTTGGAGATTTTTACAACCTACCCCCACCCCCTTTCGATATTTTTACCCCCAACCCCCCCCCCCCTTTGAACATTTTTACCACCTACCCCCCCTTTGGAGATTTTTACCCCCTACCCCCCCTTTGGAGATTTTTACTCCTTACCGCCTTTTCGGAGATTTTTACCTCCTACCCCCCCTTCGGAGATTTTTACTCCCTACCCCCCCCCCCCCTTTCGAGATTTTTACCCCCTACCCCCCCTTTGAATATTTTTACCCCCTACCCCCCCTTTAGAGATTTTTACCCCCTACCCCCCCTTGGATATTTTTACCCCCTGCCCCCTCTTTGGATATTTTTACCCCCTACCCCCCCCCCCCCCCCCCCCCCCCCTTTGAAGATTTTTACCCCCTACCCCCCCCTTTGAAGATTTTTACCCCCTACCCCCCCTTTGGAGATTTTTACCCCCTACCCGCCCTTTGGAGATTTTTACCCCATACCCCACTTTGGAGATTTTTACCCCCTACCCCCCCTTTGGAGATTTTTACCCCCTACCCCCCCTTTGGAGATTTTTACCCCCTACCCCCATTTGGAGATTTTTACCCCCTACCCCCCATTTGGAGATTTTTACCCCATACCCCACTTTGGAGATTTTTACCACCTTCCCCCCCCCCCCCCCCCCCCCCCCCCCCCCCTTTAGAGATTTTTACCCCCTACCCCCCCTTTGAAGATTTTTACCCCCTACCCCCCCCCTTTGGTGATTTTTACCCCCTACCCCCCCTTCGGAGATTTTTACCCCCTACCCCCCCTTGGGTTTTACCCCCTACCACCCCCCCCCCCCCTTTAGAGATTTTTACCCCCTACCCCCCTTTGGATATTTTTACCCCCTACCCCCCCTTTGGAGATTTTTACACCCTACCCCCCCTTTGAAGATTTTTACCCCCTACCCCCCCTTTGGAGATTTTTACCACCTACCCCTCCCCCCCTTTAGAGATTTTTACCCCCTACCCCCCCTTTGAAGATTTTTACCCCCTACCCCCCATTTGGAGATTTTTACCCCCTACCCCCCCTTTGGAGATTTTTACCCCCTACCCCCCCTTGGGAGATTTTTACCCCCCTACCCCCCTTTCGAGATTTTTACCCCCTACCCCCCTTTGGATATTTTCACCCCCTACCCCCCCTTTGGAGATTTTTACCCCCTACCCCCCCTTTGGAGATTTTTACCCCATACCCCAATTTGGAGATTTTTACTACCTACCCCCCCCCCCTTTCGATATTTTTATCCCCTACCCCCTACCCCCCCCCCCCCCCCCCCCCCTTTGAACATTTTTACCCCCTACCCCCCCTTTGGAGATTTTTACCCCCTACCCCCCCTTCGGAGATTTTTACTCCCTACCCCCCCCCTTCCGAGATTTTTACCCCCTACCCCCCCTTTGAATATTTTTACCCCTACCCCCCCTTTGAATATTTTTACCCCTACCCCCCCTTTGGAGATATTTACCCCATACCCCACTTTGGAGATTTTTACCACCTACCCCTCCCCCCCTTTAGAGATTTTTACCCCCTACCCCCCCTTTGAAGATTTTTACCCCCTACCCCCCCTTTGGAGATTTTTACCCCCTCCCCCCCCCTTTGGAGATTTTTACCCCCTACCCCCCTTTGGATATTTTTACCCCCTACCCCCCCTTTGGGGATTTTTACCCCCTACCCCCCCCTTTGAAGATTTTTACCCCCTACCCCCCCATTGGAGATTTTTACAACCTACCCCCCCCCCCCCCCCCCCCCCCCCCCCCCCTTTCGATATTTTTATCCCCTACCCCCTACCCCCCCCCCCCCTCCCCCCCCTTTGAACATTTTTACCCCCTACCCCCCCTTTGGAGATTTTTACCCCCTACCCCCCCTTCGGAGATCAAAACTTTATGTATCAAAGTCATAGATAATCTCATTATCTAACTACGCCAATTTGATCCAATCAATTTGGAGTTTTCCACTGAAAATTATCTTAGTTTTACTCACTGTTTCGTATTCTAACTTTCTGCAGATTTTGCCGTTTCGTCCGTTTTCGCTCGTTTCCAAAACGATAAATCATGAAACTTTTTCACGATCATTCCTAGATACTCTCAATCAACTTTTGATCGATCTCTAGCGAATTCCACTTGTGATTTTAACGGAATTTGACTTTCTCTATATTTAACATCATGCAAACGGGTACGAACTTTGATAACCCGTGCGTATATCTAATATACGACTATGATTCGACCCTCGAATCGATGGCGATCGCTCTGATACCACTGTTGGGGAATATCCTCGACCCCGGACCCGCGCAGCGGATATGTAGGCCCGGTTCGATTCCCCGATTCCCGAGATCACGCAACGACTTCGAGGGTACGATGCGAATAGAAGGACAGATTCATACCAGTGCCAAATTGATGGCACACGAAGGGTTGATCGCCGCCTTCTATTTCATTCGGTGTCACGTTGGTGACTAGCCCGTACGTCCCATACCGCACGTCTCCCACCGTTTCGACACGCCTCGGGTTGTCTTCGTGCGTTCCATGCCCGCATGATTCCACAGCCCGTTACTCGATTACTTCTCCGGTTTGATCACAACGAAGAGACACATGTGTCGCTCCTCTACCCGTATCCACCGTGAGTCGTAGCACCTCGGTCGCGGATGCACCTGCCTAGACGATGCACCGGCGAACTTGCATGATTGCGTTTCGATTCTCTAGACGGAGAAAACTCTTTTCTCCTTCTATCTCAATCTCTTCGCACTCTTTCATCAAGTGATTAGAGTCTCTTAATTTCTGGATTAATTCTAAATTAACTCCATTAATTTTCTGGTTGAACTAATCTAATTATTCAACTGGTTGGACTAATGAGAGAGAGAGAAACATCCTATATATACTCCATAGGATAAGGATGGGCCAAAAGGTATGTATATCTTCTATACACCTTTTCAAACAGAAAACTGCATACACCCTTTCAGTAATCTGTCAGAACGAAAATATTAAATCGTTTCAACCGACTTTGAACATTTACGAAAGTTGTATATAATCTAGTTATCTTTCCAGACCAATTTGGCCCAGCCCAATTGGAGTTCGGACCCGAAAGTTACGGCCGTTTTACTGACTGTATGTCAAACTGTCGCACCCTTTCGGTATTTCATTAGAACGATACTGATACTTCGCTCAAATGAAATATATTACAACATGAAAGTTCTAGATAATCACATTATCTAACTAACCCAATTTGAACCATTCAAAACGGAGTTTCCTACTGAAAGTTATACCAGTTTTACTAATCTGTTTCGTATGCCCACGAACGCGTACGTTCGTTTGTCCTACGTACCATTTTAGCGATGATCCAAAACTGTATTTCCTTCAGTCTCCCACTCAGTTTCAGATTTACCTAAAAGGTACTCATGTATATCACATATACACTATATCAGAGAATCTGGCCCGCGTATCAAATACGCTAAAGCCATGCACATCCAATGTGCAAAAACTTGCAATCAAGCCCGACATAGTACGACTCGTTGTGTGACCGTGTAGGTTCGTTTAACAATGGCAGTAGGCCGTTTCCATGGCACTACAAGCCCATGAGCGGGATCTAGTCACTCCATCATGGCTACCCATGTTAAAACGAAAAATGATTGTGATCATTGTGCCTATCTCGAATAGCGGTTACTAGTTCTCTTGTTTGCGATATCCGTTAATCAAAAGGCATGGTAATAGTCATCCTTATAATTTGATTAACTATACTTATTCCCCGATTCCGAGTTGATTTAACAAATTTCAATCGATATTAACCATTAATATCATTGACTCTGGCCAGAGATTTCGTTAATCGACTCATCGAGCGGCGCCTAAGAGATATCTCTTCCTTTCGGAATAAACAATTCCTATCTTGGAGACTCACATTGAATTCCGTGTTTCGGACAATACCCAATGATGACCCTTTTAACTCCCTGTTACGGTGAGCATAAGATCATATCAAAGCATTGTGTTACGCACGTAACGCAATCAATGATCCCCTCAAGTATGAAGAATCTAAAACCCCATCCGTCACAAGTCTATCTATAATGACTAAACCATGTCATGGACTCGCGGCTTTGGTCATATCCAATACATGTAACCTAACATATATCTATCTCCTCGGCAAACGTACTAGTGTACGCGTTCAGTCTATCCAATAATAGAAATGCTTCTCTCTTAAGCAAGCTGATCCGCGACTAGGGATGTTTATAAATGACACTTTAAGTGTGACGGTTTCGCTGCACATGGTCCTCAACCATGTCGACGTCCACACAAGTTCAAATCAAGGTTCATGTAACAATCATATTACACAACCCGCACACTGTTTTCATATAAGGTGAATGCATATTTAATTTAAGTAAACAAAATTTTTAAAAGGAATGCATTCATATGGACTAAGAATTTGGGTGATACAACGTTTACCTATGGGTATCTCCATACCCATAACCTGCGAGGACTATCGTATTAGATAACTACACTCTACTCTCGTCTTCCTCCTCTTGGTATCTCCATACCCATAGTCATCGCATGACAGTCACGCGCGACTAGAGAGAGTGGTTTTGTAAACGGGTCCGCACGTTCCCGCTAGTGTTAATCATCATCAGGATTGGAACATTTCCAATACCTACGATCACATCTTTTCATAAAATTTCATGGATCAAATGAAATTTTATGAGTATTGGCTAGAAGTGGTTGTGACCTCGGCATTTTTGGCTTGTACTATTGTGTCTCACGCAATAAACAACCATAAATCCGATAACTCGTGACTACTAGAGTTTGGTCATGTATCCTTGATCCATACCACTTCCTTTTGCGATTAATAACCGCAATATACTCGCCACCGTAAATAGAATCATAAACTATTGGTCTTGTGGAACCTTTCCACATAACCGTGTTTTCATTTAAGCAAAACATGTACACACTTTGTGATCGAAAGTCGTGCTACATATTTGGACGTGCTTCATCTTTGGAAACTGTTGTTTGTTATAACTCTTTATAACCAACACGTCCTCCACACCATTATAGATAATAAATCCTGAATTCTTTCGCAAAGTATTCAAGGATAAACTTCACCTCTATCAATACAAATCCCGATGGGTTTTAAATATACATAACCATTATGTATATATTTGTATAACCATTATACAATCACAAGAGTTAGTCTCATGTAATCGAATTACATTCAAACTTATGTGATTCCCATGAATTTTATTGACGGTGAACTAGACGCTTTATTTGTATGACAGATAGCCACATAAATATCATGACAGATATAATAGATCCTAACATCAAATGTAAGGCATCATATTATTACTTTTCGCGCTGCTTGATTTCTCACATCGAGCCGTTGAAAATTTCTGCCATTCGACATTTCGATTTATCTCCTCCAAGGAGTTTACATGTTGAAAACCATTTTCAACAATATGTCGATATATGTGCTATAACATAGAACGAGGAACTTCTTAGATCTATCCTATAGATCTTCACGCTTAATTCATAAGCGGTCTCGTCTAAATCCTTTGTCGTTACAAGAAATATAACGCAGCTCCCACTAACCTTCATGTGTACACAAAGTTTCCATTCGTTTAGACAATTTTATAACAGTTTATAATTTTGTCAAAACGAATATTCCAATTCCGAGAAGCTTTCTCTAATCCATCATATGGATCGTTAAAGCGTGCATATCTTATCCCCGATTCTTATGAATCGACAAAACCGTAAGGTTGTGTCAAGTACACATCCTTTCATAAAATTTCTGTCAAGAAATTCGGTTTTGACATCCATTTTGCCACATCACATAGTCATAATACGCGACCATGGCAAGCAGAATTTCGAGAATGGGAAAACATGGCAACAAGCGAAAACGTTTCTTCATAGTCCGACTATGAATTGCATGAAACTTTTCGCAAAAAGCCTCGTTTTACATATATGCGTATTCCTATCCATGTCGGTTCTTCATCTTGAAAAACCCACTCACATTTCACGGGTCTAACCCAGAAAGTAATGAAATCAAGTTCCGAACTTGATAATTTACATGGATCGAATCTCAGATTTCATGACACCATGTCATGTGGAATCAACTTTTCATAGCATCCTTGTAGGATATCGAATCATCATATGATTTCGATCTATCATCATTAGCCTCGATAAATCCGTATTTACCGGCTTATGATATAGCCTACTTGATCTACGAAAAATTCCTTTGTGTGTTCGACTTGCGTTCATCAACTCTTGATGAAGCCATGTCAACTTTCATCGGTACAATGTTCATTTTCAAATCACGAACTCTTTCGAGATTTATTCTACTCCCACTATCCCGCATAGAGATAAATGGCACCAAGTTCCAAACTTGTGCGCATCTAGTCCTCCTCCAAGAAGGCATCTCTTCGAGCCACGAAAATCTCATTTTCGTCGGGACGTTAGAACTAATACCCTTTAGTTTCCTTAAGGATAAACGAACAATTTCCAGATTTGGGATTGAGTTTAACTGAAACAAATTTCGAAATACACTCACATCCTCAAATCTGTAAAAGTGACAACTTCGGAACCATTCCGATCCATATCTCATATGGCGTCTTTTGTACCAATTAGAAGGTTTATGATTCATATTTTATATGCAACCATTCATTAGTGCCGCTGTCTCAAGGGCGTATCCCCAAAACATTTTGGGAGATCCTATTGACTTATCTTTTATCGAACCATGTCCAACATGCTTTCATTTCCTCTTTTCGGACACATCTCAATGTTCCGAATAAAGGCAATCGTGAAACGATTCCACAATCATAAATGATCATCAATATTCATAACTCAAATATCGCCTCTTCGATCCTATCGAAAGGTTTAGCTCAAATACTCGCCTTCTCGATCCTATCGAAAAGCTTCGATTTTCTTGCTTAGTTGATTTCGTATTTCGTTTTTGAAACTCTTTGAACCTTTCAAAAGTCTCCATTTCGGTACGCATTAAATAGATATTTTCATATCTACTTTAACCGTCCATAAATGTAACAAAATACCGATAGCCTCCTCTTGCCTCGGAACTTATCGGATCATCTACATGTGAATGTAAGTTCCAATAATTCGTTGGATCTTTCTCCAACCTTTGGAGAATGATGACCTTTGTCGTCTTGCCTAATAAATAATTATCGCATTAATCAATCGAATCTAATTCGAATGATTCTAGCAATCCATCATATGGAATCTAGATACGCGAATCTCGTTTATATGGCCAAGACGGCAATGCCAAAAGAAGCAATCAACCTCTTGGTTTAATCCTCCTCGGATTTCACCATTCTTTGAGTCATTAGTTTGGACAACTCCTTGTCCGAACTCTCCATTTTGGAAAACATTTTCCCAAAATACCCTTAGACATACATTTCTTTCGATCCCGCTTTTGAATTACAAGGACATCCACCCATCTATATGCATTGGATTCCTCGGATACTCCGAGCATCTCCAATTCAAATTTAAATCGCATCTCATGCAATTTCGGGATCGACTTATCTATCGAATGCATATGATATTCGCTCACGACGATCAAATCTCGTACCATCAACACACGAGTGTTAATCCAAGACCCATAAGGCGTCTCAAAATTAACCTACTCTTTGAGCCGCGTTGAATCATTCAACGCGCTCTAGCTCTTGAAACTATTTCATGAGCGCTGTGTTTTACTTTCATATACACCCGAATTCTCAAAACAATTTTGAGAATATGCGTCTATACATGCCACCACAAGGCACGTAATATCGTTCGATTCCTTCTTAAAGTTTATCGAACCCGGCTTTCTCTAATGCCAATGCCTCGAGCCCCGAATCTACCATTTCCGTGTCCAACACGTTCCTTTAAGTCTAAGAACTATTCTTTGACTATCAAGGTTAATAACGGTAATTCCGGCCCAAAAGCCATCTATCATATCGATCTCATCAATATATTTGGTGTTGCTTGAAAACATAATTCTAAACGGATGATGAAGATTAACTCCTAACCGTGCGTACTTAATCTATATGCTTATATGATGAATATATGATAGTGTTATTTTATCGAATTGATAACCCTCATACCGATACGGGACTCCAAGTCCATAACACTCAAGACCCATATTTTACGATCCTCCCATAAGTGACTATGGCCGACAAATGAGATCTCGATATTTTAGGTAGGATTAAATCCAATCGTATCCAATACGACTCTCGTTCCTTTATAGAATTTCGGTGACGAATCGTATCCAATACAATCCATGTTCCGTGTGTGCATTCTATCTATGCCCCGAACTCCAATCGGATTGGCTTGGACGGTTAAGTCATAACCATATCCATCGTATCGTTCAATTGAACTACTCACGTGCCCGACTATGGCCTGAAACCACGTGATTCCCCAATTAACGCTTACCACCCGCACCAATATATACAATAGTACGTGCCCGACTATGGCCTGAAACCACGCACTATGTCATATCAATCTCGATGGTTGTGGATATGGAAGGCATTTCCATGACTTCAATATTATGAGGGATCATGCCATAGCATGTTTCTAAATTCGTGACATAATCATATTATATCACTATCACAAGATTTTCAATATGCATATGATTTTATTTGGGAGTCTAATTATTCTAAATAATTATCTAATTATATGCTAGTATGATTGATGCCGATCAAATCGATATAAAGAACTCAAAATTCCGAGCTTCGTAGCCAAAGTTATCGCCAAAACAAAAACAGCATCCAGAGAAGGGTCCGTTATAACGGACTGCCCCATCCGTTGTAACGCAGGGGCCGTGGGGCGCGAGAAAACCTCGCCCGGGACGCGTCCGGGGCGCCAGCCCCCGGGGCGGCAGAAAACCTGTTTTTCTGCACCCTTTCGTTATTTCATTAGAACGACACTAATACTTCGCTCAAATGAAATATATTACAACATGAAAGTTCTAGATAATCTAATTATCTAACAAAAACAATTTGAACCATTCAAATCGGAATTTTCTACTGAAAGTTATACGAGTTTTAGTAAAATACGAACAAACGAAAAGGTAAGTATATCCAATATACACCTTTTCAACCAGCAAACTACAGACACCTTTTCAGTATTCTGTTGAAACAAAAATATTAAATTGTTCCAACCGACTTTGAACGTGAACGAAAGTTCTAGATAATCTTATTATTTAATTAACCCAATTGGATTGGACTCAATTGGAGTTTCGATGCGACATATACGGACGTTTTAGTCTCTGTATGTCAAACAGTCGCACCCTTTCAGTATTCCATAAAAACGACACTGATAATTCGTTCAAATGGAAAAACTTTATGTATCAAAGTCATAGATAATCTCATTATCTAACTACGTCAATTTGATCCAATCAATTTGGAGTTTTCCACTGAAAATTATCTTAGTTTTACTCACTGTTTCGTATTCTAACTTTCTGCAGATTTTGCCGTTTCGTCCGTTTTCGCTCGTTTCCAAAACGATAAATCATGAAACTTTTTCACGATCATTCCTAGATACTCTCAATCAACTTTTGATCGATCTCTAGCGAATTCCACTTGTGATTTTAACGGAATTTGACTTTCTCTATATTTAACATCATGCAAACGGGTACGAACTTTGATAACCCGTGCGTATATCTAATATACGACTATGATTCGACCCTCGAATCGATGACGATCGCTCTGATACCACTGTTGGGGAATATCCTCGACCCCGGACCCGCGCAGCGGATATGTAGGCCCGGTTCGATTCCCCGATTCCCGAGATCACGCAACGACTTCGAGGGTACGATGCGAATAGAAGGACAGATTCATACCAGTGCCAAATTGATGGCACACGAAGGGTTGATCGCCGCCTTCTATTTCCTTCGGTGTCACGTTGGTGACTAGCCCGTACGTCCCATACCGCACGTCTCCCACCGTTTCGACACGCCTCGGGTTGTCTTCGTGCGTTCCATGCCCGCATGATTCCACAGCCCGTTACTCGATTACTTCTCCGGTTTGATCACAACGAAGAGACACATGTGTCGCTGCTCTACCCGTATACACCGTGAGTCGTAGCACCTCGGTCGCGGATGCACCTGCCTAGACGATGCACCAGCGAACTTGCATGATTGCGTTTCGATTCTCTAGACGGAGAAAACTCTTTTCTCCTTCTATCTCAATCTCTTCGCACTCTTTCATCAAGTGATTAGAGTCTCTTAATTTCTGGATTAATTCTAAATTAACTCCATTAATTTTCTGGTTGAACTAATCTAATTATTCAACTGGTTGGACTAATGAGAGAGAGAGAAACATCCTATATATACTCCATAGGATAAGGATGGGCCAAAAGGTATGTATATCTTCTATACACCTTTTCAAACAGAAAACTGCATACACCCTTTCAGTAATCTGTCAGAACGAAAATATTAAATCGTTCCAACCGACTTTGAACATTTACGAAAGTTGTAGATAATCTAATTATCTTTCCAACCCAATTTGGCCCAGCCCAATTGGAGTTCGGACCCGAAAGTTACGGCCGTTTTACTGACTGTATGTCAAACTGTCGCACCCTTTCGGTATTTCATTAGAACGATACTGATACTTCGCTCAAATGAAATATATTACAACATGAAAGTTCTAGATAATCACATTATCTAACTAACCCAATTTGAACCATTCAAAACGGAGTTTCCTACTGAAAGTTATACCAGATTTACTAATCTGTTTCGTATGCCCACGAACGCGTACGTTCGTTTGTCCTACGTACCATTTTAGCGATGATCCAAAACTTTATTTCCTTCAGTCTCCGCTTTGGAGACTTTTACCTCCTACCCCAGCTTTGGAGATTTTTACCCCCTACCCCCCCTTGGGAGATTTTTACCCCCTACCCCCGCTTTGGAGATTTTTACCCCCTACCCCCCTTTGGATATTTTTACCCCCTACCCCCCCTTTGGAGATTTTTACCCCCTACCCCCCCTTTGGAGATTTTTACCCCATACCCCAATTTGGAGATTTTTACAACCTACCCCCCCCCCCCCCCTTTCGATATTTTTATCCCCTACCCCCTACCCCCCCCCCCCCCCCCCCCCCTTTGAACATTTTTACCCCCTACCCCCCCTTTGGAGATTTTTACCCCCTACCCCCCCCTTCGGAGATTTTTAATCCCTACCCCCCCCCCCCCCCCCCCTTCCGAGATTTTTACCCCCTACCCCCCCTTGGATATTTTTACCCCCTGCCCCCCCTTCGGAGATTTTTACCCCTACCCCCCCTTTGAATATTTTTACCCCCTACCCCCCCTTTGGAGATATTTACCCCATACCCCACTTTGGAGATTTTTACCACCTACCCCTCCCCCCTTTAGAGATTTTTACCCCCTACCCCCCCTTTGTAGATTTTTACCCCCTACCCCCCCCCCCCCCCCCCCCCCCTTTGGAGATTTTTACCCCCTACCCCCCCTTGGGAGATTTTTACCCCCTACCCCCCCTTTCGAGATTTTTACGCCCTACCCCCCTTTGGATATTTTTACCCCCTACCCCCCCCCCCCCCCTTTGGAGATTTTTACCCCCTACCCCCCCTTTGGAGATTTTTACCCCATACCCCAATTTGGAGATTTTTACAACATCCCCCCCCCCTTTCGATATTTTTATCCCCTACCCCCTACCCCCCCCCCCCCCCCCCCCCCCCCCCCCCCCCCCCCCCCCCCTTTGAAAATTTTTACCCCCTACCCCCCCTTTGGAGTACCCCCCCCCCCTTCGGAGATTTTTACTCCCTACCCCCCCCCCCCCCCCCCCCCCCCCCCCCTTCCAAGATTTTTACCCCCTACCCCCCCTTTGGATATTTTTACCCCCTACCCCCCCTTTGGAGATTTTTACCCCCTACCCCCCTTTTAGAGATTTTTACCCCCAACCCCCCCTTGGATATTTTTACCCCCTGCCCCCCCTTCGGAGATTTTTACCCCCTACCCGCCCTTTGGAGATTTTTACCCCATACCCCACTTTGGAGATTTTTACCCCCTACCCCCCCTTTGGAGATTTTTACCCCCTACCCCCCCTTTGGAGATTTTTACCCCCTACCCCTCCCCCCCTTTAGAGATTTTTACCCCCTACCCCCCCTTTGAAGATTTTTACCCCCTACCCCCCCCCCCCCTTTGGAGAATTTTACCCCCTACCCCCCCCCCCCCCCCCCCCCCCTTTGGAGATTTTTACCCCCTACCCCCCCCCCCCCCCCCCCCCCCCCCCCCTTGGGAGATTTTTACCCCCTACCCCCCTTTGGATATTTTTACCCCCTACCCCCCCTTCCGAGATTTTTACCCCCTACCCCCCCTTTGGAGATTTTTACCCCTACCCTCCCTTTGGAGATTTTTACCCCCTACTCGCCCCCCCCCCCCCCCCCCTTTCGAGATTTTTACCCCTACCCCCCCTTTGGAGATTTTTACCCCTACCCCTCCTTTGGAGATTTTTACCCCTACCCCCCCTTTGGAGATTTTTACGCCTACCCCCCCTTTGGAGATCTTTACCCCCTACCCCCCCTTGGGAGATTTTTACCCCCTACCCCCCTTTAGAGATTTTTACCCCCTACCCCCCCATTGGATATTTTTACCCCTACCCCCCCCCCCCCCCCCCCCCCCCCCCCTTGGAGATTTTTACCCCCTACCCCCCCTTTGGAGATTTTTACCCCCAACCCCCCCTTTGGAGATTTTTACCCCCTACCCCCCCCCCCCCCCCCCCCCCCCCTTTGGAGATTTTAACCCCCTGCCCCCCTTTGGAGATTTTTACCCCTACCCCCCCTTTGGAGATTTTTACCCTACCCCCCCTTTGGAGATTTTTACCCCTTACCCCCCCTTTGAAGATTTTTACCCCCTACCCCCCCTTTGGAGATTTTTACCCCCTACCCCCCCCCTTTGGAGATTTTTACCCCTACCCCCCCTTTGGAGATTTTTACCCCCTACACCCCATTTTGAGATTTTTACCCCCTACCCCCCCTTTGGAGATTTTTACCCCCCTACCCCCCTTTGGATATTTTTACCCCTACCCCCCTTTAGATATTTTTAAACCCTACCCCCCCTTTGGAGATTTTTACCCCCTACCCCCCCCCCCCCCCCCCCCCCCCTTGGAGATTTTTACCCCATACCCCCCCTTTGGAAATATTTACCCCCTACCCACACCCTTGGGAGATTTTTACCCCCTACCCCCACCCTTTGGATATTTTTACCCCCTACCCCCCCTTGGGAGATTTTTACCCCCTACCCCTCCCCCCCTTGGGAGATTTTTACCCCCTACCCCACCTTGGGAGATTTTTACCCCCTACCCCCCCTTTAGAGATTTTTACCCCTACCCCCTTTGGATATTTTTACCCCCTACCCCCCCCTTTGGAGATTTTTACCCCCTACCCCCCCTTTGAAGATTTTTACCCCCTACCCCCCCTTTGGAGATTTTTACCCCCTACCCCCCCTTTGGAGATTTTTACCCCTACCCCCCCTTTGGAGATTTTTACCCCCTACCCCCCCTTTAGAGATTTTTACCCCCTCCCCGCCCTTTGGAGATTTTTACCCCTACCCCCCCTTTGGAGATTTTTACCCCTACCCCCCCCCCCCCCCTTTGGAGATCTTTACCCGTACCCCTCCCCTTGGGAAATTTTTACCCCCTACCCCCCCCCCCCCCTTTGGAGATTTTTACCCCCTACCCCCCCCCCCCCCCCCCTTGGGAGATTTTTACCCCCTACCCCCCTTTGGATATTTTTACCCCCTACCCCCCCTTCCGAGATTTTTACCCCCTACCCCCCCTTTGGAGATTTTTACCCCTACCCTCCCTTTGGAGATTTTTACCCCCTACTCGCCCCCCCCCTTTCGAGATTTTTACCCCTACCCCCCCTTTGGAGATTTTTACCCCTACCCCTCCTTTGGAGATTTTTACCCCTACCCCCCCTTTGGAGATTTTTACGCCTACCCCCCCTTTGGAGATCTTTACCCCCTACCCCCCCTTGGGAGATTTTTACCCCCTACCCCCCTTTAGAGATTTTTACCCCCTACCCCCCCATTGGATATTTTTACCCCTACCCCCCCCCCCCCCCCCCCCCCCCCCCCCCTTGGAGATTTTTACCCCCTACCCCCCCTTTGGAGATTTTTACCCCCAACCCCCCCTTTGGAGATTTTTACCCCCTACCCCCCCCCCCCCCCCCCCCCCCCCCCTTTGGAGATTTTAACCCCCTGCCCCCCTTTGGAGATTTTTACCCCTACCCCCCCTTTGGAGATTTTTACCCTACCCCCCCTTTGGAGATTTTTACCCCTTACCCCCCCTTTGAAGATTTTTACCCCCTACCCCCCCTTTGGAGATTTTTACCCCCTACCCCCCCCTTTGGAGATTTTTACCCCTACCCCCCCTTTGGAGATTTTTACCCCCTACACCCCATTTTGAGATTTTTACCCCCTACCCCCCCTTTGGAGATTTTTACCCCCCTACCCCCCTTTGGATATTTTTACCCCTACCCCCCTTTAGATATTTTTAAACCCTACCCCCCCTTTGGAGATTTTTACCCCCTACCCCCCCCCCCCCCCCCCCCCCCCCCCCCCCCTTGGAGATTTTTACCCCATACCCCCCCTTTGGAAATATTTACCCCCTACCCACACCCTTGGGAGATTTTTACCCCCTACCCCCACCCTTTGGATATTTTTACCCCCTACCCCCCCTTGGGAGATTTTTACCCCCTACCCCTCCCCCCCTTGGGAGATTTTTACCCCCTACCCCACCTTGGGAGATTTTTACCCCCTACCCCCCCTTTAGAGATTTTTACCCCTACCCCCTTTGGATATTTTTACCCCCTACCCCCCCCTTTGGAGATTTTTACCCCCTACCCCCCCCTTTGAAGATTTTTACCCCCTACCCCCCCTTTGGAGATTTTTACCCCCTACCCCCCCTTTGGAGATTTTTACCCCTACCCCCCCTTTGGAGATTTTTACCCCCAACCCCCCCTTTAGAGATTTTTACCCCCTCCCCGCCCTTTGGAGATTTTTACCCCTACCCCCCCTTTGGAGATTTTTACCCCTACCCCCCCCCCCCCCTTTGGAGATCTTTACCCGTACCCCTCCCCTTGGGAAATTTTTACCCCCTACCACCCCTTCGGAGATTTTTACTCCCTACCCCCCCTTCCGAGATTCTTACCCCCTACCCCCCTTTGGATATTTTTACCCCCTACCCCCCCTGTGGAGATTTTTACCCACTACCCCCCCCCCCCCCCCCCTTTGGAGATTTTTACCCCCTACCCCCCCTTTGGATATTTTTACCTTCTACCCCCCCTTTGGAGATTTTTACCCCTAGCCCCCCTTTGGAGATTTTTATCCCTACCCCCCCACCCCCTTTGGAGATTTTTACACCCCTACCCCCCCTTTGGAGATTTTTACCCCCTACCCCCCCCTTTGGAGATTTTTACTCCCTACCCCCCCTTCCGAGATTTTTACCCCCTATCCCCTTTGGATATTTTTACCCCTACCCCCCTTTGGATATTTTTACACCCTACCCCCCTTTGGAGATTTTTACCCCCTACCCCCCCCTTTGGAGATTTTTACCCCCTACCCCCCCTTTGGAGATTTTTACCCCCTACCCCCCCTTTGGAGATATTTACCCCCTACCCACACCCTTGGGAGATTTTTACCCCCTACCCCCACCCTTTGGATATTTTTACCCCCTACCCCCAC